>DWMR01000884.1:0-10768 GCA_018245355.1 Dalla costala | reverse complement strand
CATTTCTGCACCAAATGTGTTCGGTCCGAAAAGTGTGAATGCCAGCTACACTTATACAAGATGCGACCACCTTTAGTCCTCAAGGGTAGCAACGCACCTGTGACCAGTTTCGAATAGGACAAATACTAACTAAAATAGTGTAATTGAAGAGTATTTCAGAGCTCGAGTGGAGCGCGGCTGCTGGTAGGTATTACATACCGAGACAATACGAGTTTATGTAAGCATTCGTACCTACATACATTCATGTGTACCTACGTGTGCGGCACAAGACATAATAGTAATCGGTAGTATTTGTCCTATTCGTGTTAGTAAATAGGTAATAACAGGATTAACTTACGCTTGCAGTCCTAACTCCCACAGTTCTATTTACTGACGAAAACTAAACAACCAATATCTTTATTAAAATACTAATTGTAACAGGACTACCTAACTAACTCGCACAGTCCTATTCAAAATGTGTCACATGTTTTTGGGTGGCAGTGGTTGGTGGGACTGCATGCTCGTTTGCTATTCATATGATATTAAAAAAAACAATAATAAATTTACTAAACAGCACACGACGAGTTTCGCATCCCGCTTCCTTAGAGATACCTACCCTATGGCGCATTCGTTGAGCATGTCATCACATATCACTCACATCACTCATCCATCATAGATAAGTGTTAGATTTTGCACTCATTGCTTGTTACTTACTTTATTTAACTTGACCCCATCGATAGACATGGCATAAAGGAGAGGCATTTAATATTTATGTTAAGTAGGTAGAGCGGGCTAATTACGCCAGTGGCTCTACGGAAAACTTATTTCGTGACTGGTCCAACTGCGACAGATAACTTTTAATTCCGGTCTGTAACTATTTCATTGGTGCCATTACTTAAATGCACAAAGAGAGTTTTTTTCTCTCCTTGTTTAAGAGTTACAAAACGGGATTTAGCTAGTCCAGCTCTTCCATATTTATGGTATATATAGTATAGATAGACTCTCTAGCTAGACGGATAAACCAACGGAACTTATGAGAAGAAAAGAATGAAGTATAAGTAATGAACGATCAACATACATTTTTTCGTCGTATCGTGAAGGGAGCTCAGTAATCGCGTAATCGTAGGATTCATAAGTCTGCGCCACTCTGCGCCCCCTACGGCGTCACGTCGGTACCTGGTGCGGGATCAGCCGTCGCGCGCTATCAATTAGCCGGGATTATCCCGCACGTGTCGCTGGATTACGGCTCACGCTTCTCTACTCTATTCAAATACCAGGCTTAATTATTTCTTATTGATTGCGTATTGCAGAATCATGCAGTAAGTTTTAGACAACTTCATAGGTAGGTCATACTTATTATTTAATTTCTGGGCACCATTCATAGGTACGTATTTCTTGTTAATCTGAATCGAGTAGGTACCTACCTAAAGCTGGAATTTAGTTAAAGTTGTGGATGAGCTTTATTTGGCATTATCTATATAGGTACATACCCATTCATACATAAGTACATGTCTATATACAGTATAGGTACACATACATGTAACGGACGTTATTTTGCGGATATCTAGGCTTATTAAGTTAGACTATACTAGTTAAGTACCTACTTACTTGACAAAATACCACAGTAAAGACTGCCCGTAAAGACTAGGTACCTACCTAGATACTATTGGCCGTTGTTTGTTGAGTCAATGATGCTTCCTTTGGGAGCGAAAAATGTATTGGTGATGGTAGATACGTATCTCTGTCGATGATACATACATACCTAATTACTACTATTTACACATTTGTAATAAGTAGGTATGATTGGTTCATGCATTTGCGGCCCACTCCATATGCGAAAAATATTAAATATTACCACGAGCCTATCCTCGCTTAGGCGCGGATTGGTTGGGATAAGCGAGGATTGGCGTAATATAAAGTGACAAGGACTTGCAAACTAACTCGCGGATTGTTGCAAGGTAGATTTATTTAAGCTTTATTTAAGTAGCGTAACGCCTTAACTTTACTGCATTGTGAAATACCGAAGTTCTGAGCAATCACTATAATATATCAGTAGTAAGTGCCTTAATTAAATATTTGTCCTGTGTATGTTGTGAGGCCGTGTAGTGTAATACCATTTTTCACCATCTGATGTTTTATCCATTCGGTTATAATTCTTCCATCTGGGTTTACATGTTCCCGTTATTATAAACAAATAGTCGATAATGTTTTATGTAGTTGTCTACGTGTTTTACGACAGCAGTTTCGTTCGTAGAAAACAGACGTTAATTCGAGGAAACATGTGGATAAGATGGCGCTTCTCGCTTTCAAAGTGCCGCTGCTGAACATAAAACTCTACCATTTGATGTATACTGCAGTTCAGTAATTACGTATGTTGGATAAACAAACAGCTTAAATTAGCGTTTGACTTGTTCAGTCAAATATACCAATAAACTGTTTTAACAGTCGGAAGGTGTCCTAAATTTCTTTTTATGTCAATTATTTTCAGAGCGTTTATTTGTAGTTGTAACGTTATAATTATACGGCAGTGTGTCAGCCAAGATCGGAAAAGAAAACGGCAAGGCACCTGCAGAGTGTAGGTATATTATATTAAGCGAACCATTCCTCTAATTTCGACTCGCCATATCTTAAGAACTACCTACCTACCTGAAATTTTGCATGTTTAATAAAGCAAATGCTAATAATAAACATCTAGAATCCCAAATTTCATGAATAATCCTGAATAATCCTATCATAGGTACTTCTTATAGTTAGAGAGCCCACGCTGCCCACGACCAAAACTGTGTTTCATCCCGGTTCGGCCGAAACCGTATTAAATCTTTAGATTAAATGACCCTGAACTACCCTGACTACCCTGACATGGTAAGAAACAGTCACGGTCAGAAGTGTTTACGGCCCGAGGGGGTCGTTTCAGCTGTGTCAAAATCACGATTTTCTGATATTAAAAATGTAGGTACCTACGTAGATTTGATCATATCACTACAAAAATTTTGATTTTGAGACATTTTGCGCGTAGCATCTGGCCAGTCTCTAACCAACGCGCCACGGAGTCGTCAAAGCAACGGGTGTTGACTGTTTCGCCAATTCCTCGCTATTTGCCAGAGCAGATTTTAAAAAATGTCAACATATTAAACCGCACTGTAACAAAGCACCTAGGTTTAATTCTTTTTTTAACTTTTATATGTGTGCCGGCATTATAAAAGTACTGTTTTCAGATAATTTCAATGTCACCTAAGTATAACTCGATAATATAAAAAAAATATTGTTGACATTTTTTAAAACTCTCAGTTCCAGACGCTACACGGAAAATTTCTGATAGTCCTATTTTTGGTTGCAGGGTAATCAAATCTAACGCTTTTATAAGGTTTCAGTAGAACCGCTATACCCCACAAATGTTGATCGTCATCTCTGGGTCTATTATGTTATTAAGGTCTTACAAGTGTCCTTTTTATCACTAACTGACTGTATTGAATGTACTCTTACTCTTGACCAAATATTAAAATATGCCAAATACCGTTTTCATTAAAAAAAGATTAAAAGATAGGTACCAAAGATATTCTTAATGTAATTAATCTGTTATGGTTTCGGGTTTCTCCGAACTGTCCCAGTTAAAAGAAACACTATGTATTGAAAGTGGAAGATCAAATAAAGTGAAAGTAATTTATCGGTAAGCACCTCGATAGCGTAGGGTTTCCCTTGATATGCTGCCCGCCGTGTCTCGTATCACGCTTGAGTGACGACAGCGGAGACGCATGCGTGTGGCTTCTCTCCGGGCAGTCCCGGCCCTTCCAACTCCCGAAGATGCTCGGTGACTCTCGGTGGTAGGTAAGCAGTTGAAGGAATTCGATGCTATTTTTGTAGTTTTGTAATAGGATAGGTAGTAAATAGTAGTAAATGTAGTAAACCTGCAGGCCTGAGTGTTCTCCATAATGTTCTCAAATGCGTGTCAAGTCTGCCAATACGCATTTATCTAGCGTGGTGGACTATGGCATGGCCTTACCTTTCTCACCCTGAGAGGTGACCCTTTGCTCAGTAGTGGGCCGGGGATGGGTTAAGATAATGAATTTAAAGACTGACTTTGACGACGCTGTGAGTCCCGTGTTCGATCCCCGGCCGGGCCAAACATTAATTTAGCAGATAAATGTTTGTAGTCGGGTCATTGGCGTTAAATTACTAAGTAATATTGTTTTCTGTGTGTGTTTGCCATCGGCAACACGGAATCCTATTGCGGCTGCGGGAGTGTGTGTGTGAGCGTTAATTATTATTATTAGGTATATTATAGTTAGTAGGTACCTACTTATTTATTTACAACAAAAATGTATAATATTATCAATTTGATTTAAGTTAAGACTGCGGGTGCACTGAGAGGGAGCCATTTATAGTACTTACGAAGAGGCGCACCGTGCACCGTTCCCACGCTTCGCTTGCGGATTACACGGAATGCCCTTTTGGTGCTTCGCTCCAACACTGACCTGAGTTCTTTTTTTTTTGCACAAAAAGAACAGTCTGATAAATCACGGGTGCATTGTGTACGAGATCTGGATAGCGATCCCCGATTTTTGTCCAAGTTTTTTGCGGGAATCGATCAGGATGATGTCCAATAATGCGGCGCTGACTAGGTACCTGCTCAATTTTGACGGTCAAGGTGCCGTTCGTCACAATAAACTAAGATAACATCGTCATACGATTGTTTGTATTGCTCAGTTCCGCGTAAAATGTAATTTTACCGATACTTAAGTCTTCCTAGTATTGTGACGTTATAATATAATAGGTATATTAATAATAAAACTTTTATTTCGGGCCGAGGTCCATATTTTTTTTTATACATACACAAATGAAGTATTTCTATTCATTCTAGTTTTGTTTGTGAGTAGGTATTTTCTATTCATTGACATAAATCCATTTTCGTATAAGTATTGTGATTTTGATGTCTTACCTACCTACGTGTTTTATTTCATGTTTTGTTAAATCTTAAATCCGAAGTTTTAAATTCCAGTAAATTGAATTCCGTAGTAGGTATGTATTAGGTACCTATTTTACCAATAAATAAAATTAACAACTTACCTACTTTCTTCAATTTTATTTACCTATCTTGTTAATCTTTCAAATACTTAGCAGGAAAAGATACCTATTTGCTTACTTTTCAACCAGTAAACTTTAATTCCAATTTGAATTTAATCTAATTTAAAAATAATAATTTAATATTATTATTATTATTAATTTAGCTGTTTACGTTACCCGTGTGGTCTTTGATTGATATTAAACGGAAATTAATACGCGTAACTATTCATTCGTTAAAGTGTAGCAATTAACCGTGTGTTCAACGAGCATAAATGTGAGCATTTCCTTCACTAAATTGCTTATAATGAGCGAGGGTGGCGTGGGGTGCGCGGGCGCAGGCACAGGTGCGCCGCGCGTGCATTCGGCCATCCCGCGCGGCGCCGCACCGGCAATCCTCTACCCATGAACGCCATGTGACGGACCTTATTATGTCTAATTGGCCTATCGTGCGTAACACGAAATTGCCGTGGGGTCATTTAGAGAGGAACTTTTGCACAAATTTTTTTGCACACATCGACCAGGATGTCCAATGTAATGCGGGTACCTGCTCGATTTAGGACGGTTGAGGTGCCGCTTAGAGTGAAAACATCAATGAATACAATATTTTATGGTAGCCCAAAAAACGCCTACCTTTAAAATTCCATGGTAAAAACAAACTGTCAAAAATCAAACGCCTATATAACAGAATCTTCCATCCATCCATACATCCATCAGTTTTTAACAGTCTATTGTTGAATATAGGCCTCCCCTAATCGGCGCCACTCCGCCCGCTTGTGCCCCCTGAATGCGACGTTCGAAGGCCTGATATGATAACCGAAAGAAAGGTCCTCGAATGGAGAACACTACTCGGGAGAAAAAAAGGAATAATACCAAGGAGTGAGACCAGTTTTTAATTTCTTGTAATGAGGCCGGAATTAATACAAAGTCGAGCCTATTTAAGGCTTCTCCAAACAGAACGTGCTATAACGCCGGGTCATGTGGCTGCGCTATAGCGCGTTATGTTTGGAGTAGCCTTAATGACAGTAGGTACGTATAAAGAACTAATGTGGTATGGTGATTTCTATGAAGTAAAAAAAAAAAAAAGTCGGGGTGTCCAATTGAACGATTGCAGAATTGGAGCCTTCCCAGATTAGTGTCAGAAACAATTCGTAAATGAGTACTAAAATGCATGGGACTTCCTCGAGACTGACTGCTGTCTGAGAGGTTGCGAAAGAAATACAAAGAGGGGATGAAAAATAAGCAATTGTTTAAATTCTAAGGTTTTATTTACACTAACTATCACAATAGATCGGGTTTTGTTTTCAGTACATATTTCAACTTAAAATTAATCAACATTACCCAATGATAATAAAGAACATTTTCCTCATGATAAAATTATGCTTTGAAATTAAAAATTAATTAACAATAATTTGAATGCAACATTATTTCTTAGGTATGCCACGGGGCCCACGGGAATGCCGGTTAAAGCTACATGACATTCTTTTAAATTGCACGACACGGTACCTACCCTATAATGGATGCCTCTTCGCTGAGCAATATGAATATGAACGAACATACGAGAATACGATCATATTATAGGTAGGTAGGTACTTACATATTATCGGTTTAGTGTAGTTGGCTCTCGCTGTTTGTTTACATCGTTTATAAGATCTGCAAGCGCTCGAGGTGACATAATTTTTTTAGCCCATCGTCTATGTTAGTTGGCATACCTACTCAAGTTTACACATTTTGACTAAAAAATTTAAATACTCAAGTAAATGGGATCTTCCTAAAAATATTTAAAAAATAAATGTTACAGTCTATATAACATTTTGTAGCGAGTGTAAAGAAATAGTAAAATTTACATAGTAACTAAACTCAACGTATGTACCTACCTATTTATAGCGAAGCCAATTTGTTTTAAATTAATGATAGGACGTTATTATTAAATTACAAATGGGAATTTGATGACGTAGGTATATTAACTAATGTTTCCTACAGATTTCTAAACTATTTAATAGGGTTTGTGGTTACGGATGGCTTACTCTAGATTTACTTCATAATGTCATTTAATACATTTTGCTAAATAATATTAAATTTGGGATAGCATCCGGCTGTGATTAGTGCTCGTCTTACCAACAATCTCAAAGTTTTAGGAGGCCCTTTCTATGTCCTCATAGGTATTAGGTGAGGAGCATCTTAAAATTTAGGGATGCATGGTTGGTGAAATCAGGCATTAGTCATTCAGTACAGTTAAAAGTTAATGCATGCAGATTATATTTGACTTCGAAACGCTTACGGTAAGTACTAACTAACTGAGTACTGGACAGCTAAAATGAACGCGCATTTTATTATTTTATCCGTAAGGGACGTAGTGTGAAACAATAGCAGTTTATGAAATTAGAGCTCCTTGGGAATGTGGTTTGATGTGGACAGGATGCGTGGCGTGGGAGTGCGCGGCGTGCGCGAGGTGCGGCGGCTGGCGCGCCTGGTGGCAGCGCTGCGCCTGCAGGTGCGAGTGCGCGCGCAGCTCCTCGCCGTGCTCGCGGTACGCCCGGTGCTTGTCCTCGAAGTCTCGCACCCTCTGGTTGTAACGCTCTATTTGATCCCTCAGGGCCGCGTCTTCGATCGCGGCGCGCTCCTCGTCTAGTTCCAGGCACCCCACGCCGTCCAAGCGCTCCAAATCGATCCAACCCCGCCAGCGGACGCACACGCCGTTCATTATAAATCTCGATACGATGTGTGCCTGGCAACAAAAAGAGAAATCTGTGACTCAACGTAATTAATGACTGCCTTCCAAGAAACAAAAAAAATCAAACAAAAAGTCACACCCCGTCGCCGGTGGTACCAGGAAGTGAAAGACAGAAGGACCCTTGACCATTAGTCACATGTTGCATAAGCGTATTATCCTATTTTAAATATTTACTTAACATACACTTTAAAATAAAATAACGCAAAGCTAGCTAGGTACTACGCAAAGCAACATCTAGTTCTATTCCATATTTGGAGTGTTCCTGATTTTTTGTACAATTTTTTTTGCGACATTTCTTTAGATATGGTGCCGTATCAACAGCATTTCAGTTAATCTAAGAATAACTACTTATCGATATTCGATACGATTCTACTATTCGATATATTATTGGCATCAATCCACACAGGACCAGCGTGATGGAGTATGCTCTAGTCTAGCTAGGCCTACTCTCAACTCTGCACTTGAAAACTTGAATTTAAAAGCTCCTGGGCTGTGTTTGCTTTTTTAACTTCATATAACTCTACCTTAATCATCTAACCAGAAATCAAACGTACGAGCTGGGTACCGAGGTAACTATTACTTAGATAGTGTGTTAGATAGATTAGTGAGAACATGAACAAATTTCTGAAACCTTAATAATTTAGTATTATTGGATAGTTTTTATGCAATATTGAAGTATTGTTACTTAAAATATTATGATTTTATTCAATGCAAAGAGCTACGATAAGTTAGTTCCTGATAGTTCTTAACTCCATAGCATTTTCATGTAGATAAACAGTTATCACATAATATGCCGAAAAAAAATTTACATTTAACTCCAATACTGAATTGGTTCGAACAACAAGCCTTGGCTGGGTTTGTACCTGCACACAGACGCCATAAGGCAGGCGCGATCGCGTGCTTGCTTTGTTCCGGCATCCGCTTCACACAAACATTTAATTATGTAGACACTTTTTAAACCGAGCAATTCCAGCAATAAGCCGTTCTCAATTTTCTAAAAATAAAGCCAACTTTATTTTATTATTTAAAAGGCTCACTTGAAACGCTCGCCATATGGCTTCCGACCTCCGGCACAAGAGTGAACACACGAATACTTACAATGAATATGAACACTCGGTAAGTGTCTTTCAGCAAATGTTTGACAATTTGCTAAGCTTTAGCGATGTATTTTGTTAAGATGTATTTTTAAAGAGTGAAACATAACCTTGCACAACATAGTTTAGCAGCATTAAAATTGTTGATATAATAGCATGTAACAATGACAATTAACATGACGGGTCAACGGTCTCAGTGTACTACATCTACCTACTATAATATTGCATATTATACCAATTACGTATCTTAAAACGTTACAGGGAGGAGGGTGGAAACCTGAGGCGACGGCGGCCATGATGGTTGGGCGGGCGGGGCGTCGTGGCGCCCTACCGTCTCCCCGTCTCCCCGTATCGATCCGGGGGAAATTGCTCTCTCTCGAAGCCTCATTTTAGATGTTTTGGTTTCAATGACAGAAAAGCTAGAGTCTAGCAACCTTATCTACTTACTTAATTCCTTATTTTGATGGGATTTTCGTCATTTAAAAGCTTTAACGGCCGCTTTCTATATTCGATCGGGAATCTAAGATTGTTTCCTATTAAAATTTTATTCAATCCATCGATAGTTTCTTCACCTGTATTTCATCCGTCGATCGCTTATTGAAATAACAAAAGTAAAAATTGGACTAAAAAATCTAACTGGGATAGCGAATTATGGATTGAGATTAGACATCGCGCGTAAATATACTTATTTATTTAACTGTATGATATCACTGAGCAAAACATAAATAGATGTGAATCTAAATACTTAAATCATTGCAGATTTGAGATAACTTTCGCAATATCAGTCCAATTAGTCCCGTTAGTAAGTGTGTTGCCCCCTTTGTTAACTCTTAGGTATCCAGATGTAGGCATGATGGTATGTAGCTCATAATAAAATACTTATTAAATTTTCTTGAGTTTTTTTTACAATTGCATCTCCGGTATTTTTTTACTCAAAATTTTTTTTTTTTAGCGGTTGTTTGTGTCTGAGCTTTCCAGTTAATTTATCAAATTTGGACTAACTAAATATGTTTCGAACATGTAGAGTTAAACACGAGTTGGAATTATACATAATCTAGAGTCATTTCTTGTTTAACCATTTCTGCCCATTGAGCAATTCACGCCCTAATACAATTTCCTCTGACATGGAACTAACGAGAAGTAGTATGAATAGTCTCTCGAATTCTGTTAAATGAACCAAGCGTAAATAAATATAAGTATTCATATAGAAACGCAGCGGGCGGCGGGTGGCTGCGAGGCGCCGACAACGAAGGGGCTAAATTCAATATCGCACAAGTTTAGCACCAAATGCGCACTGCTGGGCCCCTTGGTATAGATGTATGGTTATATTGGTAATGATAAAGGAAAAATGTCTGTGTCCTGTGCGACGATTTATCCTGTAACGTTACAAACTTCATTTATAACAAATGACTAAGACTTATAATAAACGGCTCAAACAGAGCGGTAGCACCGTCATACTCCCCCATCACCACTACTGTTTCTGTCGTAAAGCTACTCGTTATATATGAAACTCAGTTCGTTAGTCAGTCAGTTAGTCAGTCATCAGTGGTACCTGTACCTTCTTAGCATTGCATCTCTGATACCAGCTTTGATTAGAACTGATTCGATGTAACACTAACTGGACTAACTTTTAATTTATAATCTATTACTATTTGCCTGTACTAACAGTTCTAGAATGGTCATCATACTAATACTGTACCTAATAACCGGACTACAATTTTGTAACCGGTGTGCATACGACGTAGTGCCCTCAATGCTCGTTTGCTGCTTTGTTCGTATAAAAGAATAGGGAGTCTATTCTTTTTATTTTTATTTTTATATAATGTGTGTAGCAAACGAGCTTGCAGTCCCACCAACCACTGCCGCCCATGGACATCTGTGACAAACTTCGAATAGAACTGCA
>DWMR01000883.1:0-10771 GCA_018245355.1 Dalla costala | reverse complement strand
TTCAACTTTTTTCGATAGGAGGTGTAGTTTAGCCAGAAAATCGTAAAAACCATTGAATTATATTAAAATTGACTATTCCCCCCCATCCCCCCCTCTTCCCGCACTTTCTCGTGGTTCTCTCTTTTTTTTTTCATTTACTTGTATTTTATTCTGAATTTTCCGACCAACCACATACTGCTAAGAATTTTTTTTTTCTAAAATATTTTCTGCCCTGCACTACTACTATTTAGAACGCAATATAAAAAATATTTGCAAAAAAAATTAAATGCTTGCCATTTATTATTTGTCGTAGGTACCTTATTTTCTTCACTCATCATCGGTAGTTAGTAGTAGTAAAGTTTTTAGCATAATCTATAATTCAATCAGAATAATCCACTTAATCGAATACGTGACTCATCATCGGGACAAAGCGGCAAATAAGTACGATTATCATGTTCAGATAATAAACCCGCAGAGTACCTGAATAAATATGGATTGTTTGTTATTTCCTACTATCTTAAGAATTTTAGTCCAATAACTTGATAGTTTCTATTTTGTTTGGGCTAAACGGGAGTTATATGAAACGGAGAGACCCAACAACAATATTAATAGGGTTACGGTATGATGAATATTTTATTGGGAATTGGATACCTAGTTTAATAATGATAAATGGGTAGCTATTCAACCAGAAATTAAAACAGTTCGGATCGGTTTATGACCTAATTTAGCTGAGTGCGTATCCGTAAGCATGAATTATTACTCAGCTTTATTTTATTTGGTACAATAATGGAATACATCCATAACTGTCTCTGACGACCGGGATGCCTGCGGATATCCGCGGATGAGTCACGGCCTAGCCGACCCCTGTCCGTTTTGTTTGTGATTCTTCCCCTTGTTAACTGAATTACGTTATAGAAATACGAGAGCTTCTTATCTCGAACCCTCTGGATAAATCTTGTTTTTCAAGAATCTTATTCGCAGCACAGCATTCGTCAAGTATCTGTGTTAAATTTTAGACCATCTTCATTTTATTTGCGAAATGTTAATTAAATTCCATTTTGCGGTCGCTAATTAAATAACCGGAACTTTCTTGAATAACCTCTTTGATATGAAAACGCCAGGCTTTAGTTAAGTCTGAACACCACGAAATAATAGCTTTTATCTAAGAATATAATTTGCTGAAGAAACTATTGTTACTTTATTTTACAAGTGACTTATATTTTATTGTTAGCAGAACAACAAATTGGAAAATAATACAATTTGATTTATTCCTGTCCTACCTATATACAAAGTGGGTAAAAAAGAATAAATATCAAACCGTGCTGGAAATTTATCTAAATAAAAATTTTGATAAAATATTATTATGATTCTTTTTATCATCATTACTTATAGCATATTATTTTATCAGCATAAATAGAACGGAAATAGCCATGTTACATACTCGTCAGTACAATTAAAATGATTGTGTAAATCGTACTCGTACACCACACGATCATAATATGATTATGTCAGAGGTCTGTTTCCGCTTTCATGATGACATAAATAACTATGTAAATAAAAATAAGCAATAATAAAAGGTTACGTTATTGAGATTTATAGTATCGTCTAATAATTATAATACATATTTTTAAATGATCTGAATTAATGTGAGAATTCAAAGACAGAATTTTATTTTTATGTGACATTTATTTCATTTATATCATAGCATAGCAACAGTAAAGTTTGGTAAAAAACAAAAAAAAAACATCTTTAAACTTTTATTTTTTACTTTAGGAACAATTAAAAACAACAACTTCTTCTCCCTAGAACCATCTATCTAGGAATAATTCAAACTATTTAAACGAGGTACGTAACAAAGACAAACAAAAGATTTTTTTTCCAATCACTATAAACTTTGAGAAGTTGCCAACAAACTCAATAAAAATGCTAATTGCATTCTTTACTCACCTGTCGTACTGCAGCAGACTGTGAGTAACGCTATCCATATCGCACAATATAAATGTATAAAAAGAGTCATTTTGGGTAAGTCATATAAAAGTGTTGAATGTCAATCGGATGGATAGAAGTTCACCTATGTTGCTGTACGCGAGCGCGTCGATCGAAAGGCGGCGAGGCGTCACACGAGCGTGCCATCGCGGGGCGGCCTCCGAAAGCACTGCCGCGGGGCGCCACTCCGCCGCCTAACTGCCCCGGCCAGAAAAACAAGGGCGAGAAAACCGGGAACAGGCAGACAAACCGTCTCGCTAGCCTTTATAGCCGGCACCGAATAATAGCATAATAAAATAAGACAAAAGACGAATCACCAACGGGCATTCCGCCGCGCGAGACGGCTCACTGTCAAATATGCATAATCCGAACAATAAACGAATGCTGAAATTCATTAACTGAATAGCGTTGTTTATTTTGTTGCCCTTTCGGTGTATTCTTTAGTCGAAGCGCCGGTTGTTTGTAGTATATATTTCTTACAGAAAAAAAAGAGTAGGTACCCTTAAATCAGTAACAACAAGCACCTTACTGAGAGCCGAGTGCAAACGAGATAACGATTAAGAAATGTTTTGCTTACACGTATTTAAAACGATTGATAGAATAACTGTTTTTATAAATTGTTATTGATAAAGTGTTATTGAGTTTTTAAAACAGTGCCTAGAGTTTTTTTCCTCCGGCTTTTTTTTCTCAAGACCTACCCTAGATCATATTATTATTATGGGCTAAGTTTTATTTATTTATTTATTTATTTAAGTTTATGCAATTAAACTAGGGGATACAAAGGACATACTTAATGCCAGATGGCATTTTCTCCCAGTTAGCCCTGAGTGATGAAGTATGTATTATTTTTTAAAGCCGATGACTAAGATAGGTATTGTCTATCGTGACAAATAAGGTGTTAACATGGGATGGGTCAGTGATTTCTAAATCAGTGACGAATTTCAAGTTATTTACCAATGTATTCTCTCTTTCTGTTTTGACGCTTTCAAGTGTATATTATGTACCTCATGAAGAAATAAAAAATTTGAAATTTGAAGTAGGTAGGTACATAATATTCTACACCTTGGGGAAGGAACATTTTCAAAATGTAGAGCCTATCCATTGAGGTCCCGTGGAGTGTAGGGCAATCTACAACCTTCCACAACTTCCGTACTAATGCACGGGACTCTGACTCAAAAGCTGTATGAATCAACAAAATATAGTCGATATTATCATTACCGTTATTATTATTATTTTTATCTAATTTGAAATTATGTGTTTGATCTTAGACTGAAAGCATAATGTAGACTTAATAATGAATAAATAAATAAATAATAAATAAATATTATAATAAAATTGATGTTTAACCTTTTTGAGATAAGATTTTATTTATCATTGTCTACTAGAAGTCTACATGACTCGCCTTTGTCGCGAAACTTTAAACGTTACGTATAATAACGGTTTGTGGGCAGAATATGTAGCGTTATTGCCATATAATGCGCAGCATATCCACTGAATCCGACACCCGGGGCTCCCGAGAATGTTGTGTGCGACCACGGCAATAATGCTCTTCTTAAGTGTAACTGTTCCCTTAGTGTGCCCGAGAGCTCTTATCGTAGAGAAAACATGAAGGTTATCAGCCTCAGCGAAGTGTTCTCGGAATATTTTGCGGCCCAAATACGTTCGTCATTGTTATTGCGGCGTTTAGTGACTAAACGTACAATGGAGGTTTAATTGAATTACTCTTGATTAGCAACATTTGTAAATGTTTTCTTAGTATGTTGATGATCGAGGGCAATTGGACGCTTGCCGACATCTTTGACACAGTTTTTGATACATATGGGGAGCATTGTAATACTTATTCGTAACCGTTTGTTTGACTTCATCAAGTAATGGGCTGAAGCAAGCCGACGGGTCTGCGTCGTCGCCTTGTAGTCTCGCCGCAGCCGCAGTTTATTGACCCTGAAATATAGGATAACGGCTTTTGTTACGACCTCCTCATCGTACCAGTGATGTCGTTATGTGCTGCAATGGATGCGCTTAAAATAAATATCCTGTTGTTAGTTCACACTGTCTAACTGTAAAGTGGCTCCCTTATAATGCCACCGCATCGCTGCTTTGGACGCATAATGCAAGTGACATTTTTATGCGTATGGAAACCATGGTCTATGTGAACAAGGAGGTATTTCTTCCTGGGGCGACGAAATATTTTCGATTTTTTCCCATCGTACTCGCGTATCCCATGATGTCCCCTTTGGGGAGACGTCAAGGCTTTTCAGTACCAGTGTCGTCCCTACGTAGGGGAGACATCAGAACTTGCTTCTAAATAATATTTTTGTTCTTGTCTCCAGGGGAGAAACCGGTACCTCGAGTACCAAAATCAGCTGATGTAACAAAAGGCTAACTTAATGCCCTATGACATTTTCTCCCAGCCAATCATAGGTATAGTCATTGGTCACGATTAAGAGACGAGAAGGAATGGTGACGATTTTAGTGACGTAAGAAAACACAAAACTGACTTAAAAAACGTAACAGAACACAAAGAGGCACTCAGGGAGTTAAAAATATAGGTACACATTAAAATGTATGTCTCTGTTAAAGGGCTACCTGCCAAATTGAAAGCAAAATAGTATACTAAACTCCTACAACGCAGTCACAAGAAACAGCTACTGCCTTGTAATTAACTACCTATGTATATTATAAATACACCGATAGTTACGCAAGATACGCATCTGCATCGATACATTATACCATTCGACTCGAGTGGTTGTCTAATTTGGGCCAAACCGCAAATAGGTAAACACATACTTAGTCGAACAAAGTAACTTTTACAAAATTAACCGCTGGACTGCAAATAGGTACTACTTATTTAAAAAGCAGTGATAGCCGAGAGGTTATTATTATTATTTTGGGTCTTAGTCATGGGTTTGGGGTTCGGGAGTCACCTACCTCTGTCTTTTCCAAGTTATTCGCGTTTCAGTAATATTAAGCAATTAATGGATTTTTGAGGGACAATATGCCTACTATCATAATGGTGGAATGAATACACGATAGTAAATTATCATGTTGAAATATTCAACTATAGGAATGGAATAAAAAGTTTAATAATCAAGGGTATAAAAAGTTAACATTAGTACGTGAAAAGTTTTATTACCTATTAATTTTTATTAAAAAATAAGTTTTCTTTTTTTTAAGTACCTCTGTCTGAAAATCAGAATGCTTATTATGATATTATATTTACATATAGGTTTGATGCCTTTGTCTGTCTGTTTGATGAAGTACGAAAGTATGGAGAGAAAGAAAGTTACAGCAATTATGGGAACTAGGGGTATTCTGTCTTAATCTCCAGGGGAGGAGCTTGAAACTTTCTTTATAAGTTAAGTCCTTTTCGAGCTTTTGAACGACAAAGTTCTTCTCAAATCATCAAATGTTAATTAAAAAGTAGCTTCATAAGATCTACGAGTGATTTGCTTAGAGCATTCAAGAAAGTAGTAGGTATGCAGTGGTCTTGAACGGTCACTGCTGCACACGGACATCTGAAACTAACATCGAATAGGATTGCGAAGCTAAGTTTTCATTGCGAAAAAAAATCGCGCGATAATCTTATCGCAATTCTGTAACACATGGACTCATAATGTATGTATATTGTTGGCACTGCGAATAAAACTCCTCGCTATTTTATAAAGCGTAGCTCAGAATATAAACCGCGAGAACAAAAATCGCGCGGTGTGATTTCGCTGTGCGAAGAAGCAATTTGTAATAAGTCTAGAAAATAACTGTAGTTAATAAGTGATCTCGGTTCGGTCGGGGCTTTAAAAAAAATGCAAAAGAAGAATTGTTCATTTTAGTAAGTGTGTTCTACCCACATAGATACGAAGCTTTTGGGAGCAATCAACAAGCAGCTAGGGTGAGCTTAAGATTATGATTTTAAAGGCCTTCGATGTTGAAGGGATCTGTCTTTATTTCGTATCTAAAACACTAGGTACTTCTTGTTATCTATGTTTTTCTAAAATTGGGATGACGTCCGTTCGGGAGCGCCGGAGTGGAGAGCAAGAAACGGAACCGGAAATTATAGTAGATTGACGGCGAGGGGAAGACAAGTTGATTTGGTCTTAAGGCAGAACAACATAACTTTACTTTTTACTTAACAAAGACAAAATAATGCAGTGACACAATACATATTATGTGATGGATAGAAACAGAAATAAGAACTATCAGAATTAGCCATGGAATTAATAAGTAGCTCTATAATATTACTTACTTATTATTTCTATGGAATTAGCTACCTGCATAGCAAAATTGCCTGCCGTCTAATGTCAACTTATTTGTAAGAACTACGAGTAGGTATATACGGTAAAACCACGGGGACTTGGTAGCACCTATGTTGATATTCTACGTGCATTGTTCTGTAAGAAGATAATTTATACCTAGTTATATGATGAAATGAGAAGTTGACATTGCCGAATCACCCCGAGTTCTTAAATTTTCTCAGCCACCCCTTACAACGGGGTCCCCTTTCTCACGGGGTGTGAGATACTAGCCTTATACAGGGAGCATGCATTGACAGGGTTTGAAAATGAATGCGTTACTTTAAATGAACCATAACAGCACCCCTACATTTTATTTATAAGGAACTCTGAGATAAAACACTTCTGAAAACAACACGGGAAGATTTAGCTTGAACTATAAATAAGTAATTTTATAATTATGCAAGCTGCTCCTGTAGCAAAATGAATGTAGAAGATCGCTGTAGAACATCAGATGAACCGTGAACGTGGTCTGGATTGCTCCGAAAACTACAAAAGTCCACAAGGAAGACCTAAACTGGATGAAAAGATGAAGACTTCTAAGAAACGGCCAATAAAAATTACTCTGTTTGTCTGGTAGACGGTTTACTACACGCACACATCATTTCAAATGGATAAATATGCAGAACGTGCACCTAGGATGTTGGTACCTATATAAGTTTAATAACATTTAATGTGTTGGCTCGTCCGAAGTTCGATGTGCTTGGGGATATCTCGCAGAAAGTCGCAGATCTGTATAAAAGTTGGAAAATCAGCAAGAAAATGCAGATTGAAGGAAAGCTATTTCCAACAAAACGGTCCGCATCGGCTCAGAAATTGGTTCCTCTTGCCGCTCCACTGCTCGGAGAAAGTTGCTACGCTAAAACCTATTTTTATTATTTCATTCCACTTCTCATGTTATCATGGATGTTTGGTATATTGTATATCTTTATAGTAATCATGTGTGACTTGGTTTTGCTTGTACTAAATACGAATTATTTAAAAAAAAATACGTGGCCCCTAAAGTTGGTTTTGTAGTTGGATATTCATGGGCGGCTGCTCGGATAAAAATATTAATATAAGTAGTTAAGTATTACACCTCGCACATCCCATAATCACGGTCGCATTATTTGTAGTACACAGATAAAAGACATGCCAACACGGGCCAATGATTACGAGACCTGTATAGGTAGAGCTTTTACCAATCTGTTGTGTTGAATGTTCTGGAAAAAAAATATTATAGGTCGGGGAGAAAGTCTTTTCGTATTTTCCATGTGAAGTTCCTGGGCAATTAACTCTGGCGTAGGCGTTGCCTTAGTTAGGCTATATTTACATTAATTTCTAAAAACATTCAGCCCTGCATATTATGGCCAAAAAAATACTATTAGTAATTTTCTAAAGCGATTATGAATACCCCGTAATCGTATGGTAATCAATAAAAAGAAACCTTATGTTGGATTTAAAAGATAAAAGATAAAAAAGTTGGATAAAAGAGGAATCTCAACCTACCCGATTGATGGAATGAAGGTCCACGTAATATTGCCATTTAGATAGAAAAGATTTAAAAGCAGACAATATGTGATTTGCTGCTCACTGAATAGCCCCTGTAAAGTAGCGTATGCCTAGGAGCAACATTTAAATGAGGGGCTCAGGGTGAAAGGAAGTACGCCGCTGGTTTCTTCGTTATAACAACATTTGAGTTCCTCCCTTTTCCCTCCTAGGCAGTTTAAACAATCATCAACAGATAGGAAAGCGGTTTATATTTTACGTAGATTTATTTATATTCCTCATTTATAGTATGTACCTATACGGTATTGTGTTGAGTTGAAATCGAATATACATAAATATGCCTTGCCTATGTAAAGCGAAACAAAACTGTCCCAATTCAATTTCATAATTTCCCTTGGAACAGACGAAAACTTTATTTCTCTCATTTTATTTATTTTCCAAGTCCGTCTGCAATATTATGCGAGGCTCTACGGCAGATGGATCAGAAAACATAAATCTGACGTCTAAACATGTTTGTGCTAGAAAAATTTACGTTAAGTACGGTTTTATAGCTTTATCTGCGTTTACAAATAAAGTAATTTTTGTTTGTTGATTATAATACCTGATTTATTTTATCCTGTCTTTTTTACCTTGTATGACCAAGTTTACTTTTATAAACATATAAATACTAAACGTTTCTCAACATTTAAGCTGTGATTCAAAACGCCTTAAGTGTTTGGCTTGTCACGTCACCCGTAAGGATTTATTAGCTTTAGCGCTTATCATGGCTAATGTCTCACTTGGTAGGCTTTCGCGAAATTGACAGCATTCCGTCTCCGAGTCGCGCATAGTTCGTCGCGCTTCTGTCGGCGGTATTGAACCGGAGCAATCCTGCCATAGATGTTTGAAAAATATTCCCCGGTTTCTACGATTCCTCTATTTCATGGATCACCTACGCTCGCTTCGAAAATATTGAGGCTAGTTGAAAATATCAATCTCTACGACTTACATAATATATTTCGTTATGTCTTAGATATATATTACTAGACTTTTCCCGTGGCTTTGCTGCGTAATCTTTTGTTTCCCATACAAACTTTTATCCCTTATTGAACCCCAAACGCATCCCGCGTTTTGAACTAAAAGCAGCCCATGTTCTTTCCCAGGCTTCAAACTATCTCTATATCAAATTTAATCACAATTTTTTGGCCGTGAAAGCATCCCCCCCACCCTTGCACCATCTACGCAGCACTAAGTAGTAACATTCTAAATTTATGAATGTTTTACTGCGAAGTCGACGCGGAGTTAGAGAGAAAAATGCGACGCCATTTATTCACACTCGTCACGGACACTAACTGCGTGTTTTGTGTTGTTTGGATTTAGTGAGAAAATGCGACCTCCCGCGGTCTAATGCAATCTTTAAGTCGTTGATAAACTGCTTTCGGCAAAATTGCACTAGTTTAGAATTTGGGTGCAATAACCTTTTTAGCTTAACTGCTTATGTTGTCTGTGCTCTGCATATTAAGTTAGTTAAGTTTTTATATATTACTGATGGGCCCGGCAGACGTAGTTCTGCTCCGAAAATAAAAAAAAAATCTGGAATCTGATCGCAGGGCCATATACCGGGTCCAATTATGAATCTAAACCATCCAGCGTACCACTTAAACACCCACAAAAAATTTCATCAAAATCGGTCCAGCCGTTTAGGATGAGTTCAGTGACATACACACGCACACAAGAATTATATATATTAAGATTAACTAACGAAGCTTTGCCCACGGCCCCGATCGCGTTATACTTATTCCCTTATTTGTACAAGAATCGCGCATTTGTAGCCTATGCCAGTCTCATAAATTATCTTTATGCAAAAAATCACGTCGATCCGTCCCTCTGTTGCCGCGTGAAATAAGGACAAACCAACAAACAAAAAAACACATTAACACACATAAACACAAAATGTTTCCCATTTATAGTTTTAGTACCTAATACATACTAATATTTTAAGAGCCCGTGAACGCTACACTTTCGTTATTTTATAAAAGCTCAAAGTTTCTCAGCGCCTGCTCCCAACTCAGGTAGGTAGGTACTATCGATGGGCTACTATGAAGTTTGGGTCATCGTGGCCTCCTAATACTACTACATAAGTACTCTGAGCTACTACTATCACCGTTAATAGCGAAACGTCGCGTTCAAGCCAATACTCTTTACTCAACTTAAGAGATGACGTTGGCCTCGTGCTCTCATCTACAGCTATTCATGTTATTGTTTGTCTGGCTAGCGGTTGGAACTGTCGAAAATGTCCTGCTGCCGAGAAAACCTCTTCTAATAGTCACCCAAGTTACATATATAAATTGTAGCTTATATTATGAAAGTACAATTATTTATTAATTTATTATATCATATGATGTACTTAAGTTTGATACCTTTTACCTGCCAAAGCCACGATGACCCAAACTTCATAGTAGCCACAGATCACCCTTTTATAGATACTGTGATAGTAGCCTATCGTTAGTATTCTGTGTTAAAAGCGCTGCGAAAGTTTGAGTTATTATAAAATACCGAAAGTGTAGCGTTTTCGGCTCTTAGAATAATAGATCTATGCTTGGCAAATTGTTTGCTGTTTTAGAAACAATGAAATAAATTAAACATGGGCTGAGTACCGCAACACTAAATATTTGAACACAGCGCTGTACGGGATCCGAATAATGAGTCTAGTTAGGCCGTTTACGAGCGACGCGACTGTTGTTAAAAGTTCTAGTTCTAAAAATATTAAAAAGGCATAACCGTTCTTATTGGGTGCTTTTGAATATAATATAAAATATCTCTGTAATACATTTTAAGCGTATCTTTAGAAGTAATAGCAAACCTTTCATTGGGTGTTTTTACAACTTGTGCATGACAAGAAAGTGATAGAGAGACAGAACAGCATATAATTCATAATTCATTTATTTTGCTCACATGCTAATGACTAATGTTGTTACAAATGGGTCAGTGTTCGCATGCACCCTGTGAGGGCGTCGCAAATTGGAGGGTTAGCTAGCAATTCTCAATTATAT
>DWMR01000882.1:0-10773 GCA_018245355.1 Dalla costala | reverse complement strand
TCCATAGGCGACGGTGACCACTTACCATCAGGTGGCCCGTCTGCTTGTTCGTCCGGCTTTAGACATAAAAAAAAAAACAAAGTCCGGAATTTTGTAATTCTTATTTATTATTTATTTTACTAAGAACAATGAAGATGAAATTGTATCTTAATTGTCCAGTAAATGCAACAACCAACTTAGTTATCGTTTACAAGTTACCCCATACCAGAAGTATAGCTTTAAAACAGAATATCAAAATAAAACCTCCGTGTATTGCACTCGAGAATAACAATCTGGTAGTGATGACGCCTAAATCGCGCAACAAAATAAACCGAATAAACTTTACTCCGTAGGTACTTGCAATGTTTGTGTTTGGCAGAGATTTTTGTGGTGCGCACTCACCGAAGAAATGAATGGCGTAAACAAGTAGAAAGCTAGGACACCAGTTTTCATGTGAGCTAGCCCGGGACGTGTACACACCAATTGTAAAAACTTATTTTTTGGCATACACCCTGCTGTATTTTAATTAACTTCTATAAATAAATACCTTCTTTAGCATAAGGTACTTTGAATGTATCGCAAGGTTGATAAATTTTTTACTTATGTCTTCTTTAAGTAAATAGCATATTGCATTTTCTTATATTTACCTCCATTGCACATTGAAAACAGGCCGAAATCCTGCCCGTTAAGGAATCGAACTCGGGATATTTTGCTCAACAGAAAAGAGTCCGGACAACTGGGTCCTGTGGTCTTCTATTCGATAACAAGCAATTTATGGAATTTGAAACAAGTAATTTAATGAAGACATGCCTATCTTGAAAAACTTTGACAAAATTAACTTACCCAGTGTGAATGCATCCGTATAGATCAGGAAGTGGATTGCCAGCCAGTTACGTCAGCTCTCTCGCTAGCCGTGCGTTTGCGAGAGGGCAATATGACATATTCGCTGACGGCGTACAACTACGTTCCACTTATCTCTGAGTAGTGCACCCTCAGCCCCGTCTGTCCTTCCAAGACTCTAGAATATTACCCGTCAACTCAATTAGACCGTAGATAATTGGGTAATCAATAATGACTACGCAATCACAAATACGTGGAATGCAACATTCTCATTAAGTGTTATTTCATTTCATTCCACCCCACATGACCCGTAAGTGTTAAATGTGATAAAATTGTAGTTGCTTACATTTTACAGTCAACTCATTAGATAGTGCCACCTATAAAAGGCATACGCAACATACTGGTGGAGCAGCTTGGTTAGTTGCTCACCACCTTTCCAGGCCTGTACAACTCTGAGTGCCTTGCAGTATGGCGCTAGTGTGTTAAAGTCAAGTAATTAATTTTTCTATCATAAATCTGTGTTCCCGAATAGGTGTTATTTTTGGCCCACTTATATCACACACGTTCACATTAGTGGATAACCTGTAGCCTGTGATCCTATTTCTAATAGGAGTATTACACACTTATGTCATTTATCAATTAATTGAAGTCCAAATAAAATTAATGACATTTATTTTCATTGTTTTTGTCTTATTGTAATTAGGCGACAGAAAATTAGTTTGGCAAGCTTGTTATATTGTTATTAGCTAGAACAGTTCTAATGTTTAGGTAAAATGGAGACTTGCCAAGTTGCAGTTACGACTACGCCCATCAGACTAGGTCAGAACGATACTAAGCTATTCTGTAGTGAACGTTGAACACCCAAAAGTCGGAAGTAGTCCGATTTTACGAGTGATATTACTACTGCTTTACGTCTCGTAGATATGCCACTTTATATTCTAGCTATGGAATTTGAGATGTTGAAAGAGACAATACCCCAGACTATGTTAACATTGACGGATAAAGTAATTTAAGATACAGTACAAAAAATAAGGTCTCTAATAGGTTCATTATTTTGATGTCGGTACAGTCACAGCAGAAAAATTTTCTACGGGGTGGATTCCTCTGTCGTAAAATCCTCAAGACATCATAGCTTTCATTCCAGAAAAAAGTTGAGGACTTATTTAACAAAATATTTACTACACGACAAAATATTGTCTAACCTAACCGTAGAACCATAACCCTATTATAATATTGTAAACATTGTTTTGAAAAGAGTGTTTTAATTTTGGTTAACAACGCAATTTGGTTATTGTATTCTGACATTTAGTAAGAGTATACATATAAATACTATATGCCATAACAAATAACTTTAAAGTAAAGCTTGAATTTCCACAAAATATAATTTAATAACTTACATAAAAAGTCTTAATCGGCTGAGTATTATGTTAGTACCATTTCATTAAATCGGAGGAAAAACATCTGGACAGCTTAAGTTGGTCAAACTTGATAATAGAAACGTCCATACAAACTTTCGTCCCATAACCTTAAGGATGGTTTACTTTGTAGGTACAAATAACTTGTGAGCAAATTTCATTTTCCTAGAATCTAGTCCAATAAAAAATTACAAATACTACACACACATACACATTACATTTTGTGTTTTCAACCTATGTTGTATCGAATCTATGCTGATGAGTTAGTCAGGTGCTCCGTTAATTTAATATTAAAAAAAATGTTTTACTAGAGTTTTTGTAAATATTTTAGTAGGTATTTGATATAATTTTTAACCTTACATCATCATGTTTTAACCGTCATAACTTAGCTATGAAAGCATTTAGTTAAATAGTAGATAGTTATATGCAACCCTAATAGCTACCTTTACAACCAATTAAGAAGATTATAAAAAAAATTATTGTCTCCTTTTTCAAGTTCACCTTATGTTCTAAATCATTTTGCATTCTGTAAAACGAGTGTATTCTCCAATGAAAAGCGATATGTAATTAGAAAACACCTACTCGTATAATAACAAATATTATACAAATATCATTACGTCATTCCATTGACAACGATGAATCCCAGTATTCTATAGAATGCCTAAGGATTCTATAGAATTCCTGAAATATACAGCCGGTTACATTTATCTGCAACATATTATTTGAACTGAATAAGTATTCGCACCCAGGTATCAAATTGTTTTGAATAAACTATTAGCAAAAGGATGCTGTTATTTTTGGATACACACACAGGTAACCAACAGGTTAAATCGACATGATATTAATGTTATGATATTTAAAATTTAAATCCTATAAAACGTATAGTACTTTAATAGTGTTTCTATAAAATTAAATTGTTAAATTCTAAAACAATTATTAATAAGTTAATATATTGTAATGATGGTTTGGTAGATGGGGGCAGATAGGTAATACTTGCCCACTGTCGAAAAAAACAGAAAACACAGATGAAAAAGAAGTTCAAATTAAAGTTAATCACCCCTTATTGTGAACTGACGTCATATATGAATGACCAAATTAAGAATACCATTCCATACTCCATGAGTATTCAATCTTGTGAATTGGTTATAAACTGCATGGGTTAAAGTTATTTTTAAACTGATCTTCGTATAAAAGTTACATAAAACAGAGCTTCATTTCACGTAGCCGCCAACCGTGTAAAATAGCTTTTTCCGTACAACTTCTTTTCATAAAATGTATTGACCTTTTCCTGCCTCCCACCACCCTCCCAGTTTCTAGTCTGTCGGCAAATATTCTAGAGATTCCATGATTTGTGATTGTGCATTATAATATTATACGGAGAGAGTTATCTCATCTGAACGATATAACATGTGGCCAGTGATCTTGGGGCAGGTCGGAACGAACGGGCACCGGCGGTCGAGGCCTCTCGAATATTATTCCGTGCCGGGCGGTCATGCATATTCATGTGCTCGGTCCAGAGACGCGTATTAATTTGCATCTTGATCCGACGCCTGCGGTGGTGTTACTATCCATTTTACTTTCTTTAGTACAAACCAGTACGCACTTTCCGACGATAGGGAAAAAAACGTCTAATCGAAACATAATGAACTCAAGCAGATTATACCCAATTTTATGAGATCTGTCGTATATTTTATACGTTCTCAACTCTATAAAATTGGTATATTAGTCTCAGAAAATATATTTGACAAGTTCGCAACGTTTATACTGAAATTGTGCCAATATTATAATAACCGTAAAACATTAAATATTTTATAAGACAAATTGTTCGAAATGACTACGGAAAACACTCAAGCAGGAGGGACATACATAGGTCTAAGTGCTATATAAATCAAGTAATACGGTGGTTTGTGTGAGATTAGGTGGAACGGGCGCTATTAAACTGAAAATATGTACCCACTGCTTCTGGTTCAGTCGGCTTATACCGAGCGTTATAAGTACAGGAAATAGAGCTTTTTGAAATTATCTTTCAATAAACAGCATTATACCCTCTTCTGTTACGATGCGAGCTGCTTATTGCTCAAAAGAGCTGTACCTAAACGATTTTATGTCTATATTATGTGTTTCTGGATTTCGTACGCGAATTCATTATTCGCTGTATTCGACTGGAGCTCGTGGAACATATGGCGGGAATTGTCTACTTTTGTGTTACTTATTGGCTACACACAGTGTCTAAAAGCATAACTCTTTGTTATGGTCGCCCAAACCTTTGCCTGGTTTCGTTATGTAATATTTTGTCCGAAAACTGTACGAAAAACTTGGTTCGTGTTGCTATCCGGCTGCCCTATATTATATTCTTGGTGCACTGGCATCACAACTTACGAATAATTAATTATGCTATGAAATCAATTTGCTCTTATTATCTAAACATTTGTGGTTAAGCAGGTAAATTCGCATCGGTAATAAATCTAATAACTCAGTTTACTTAAACCTTATATAACCGTAAGTCTCATCGAATAGTCTCCGATGATATTATCACCAAATAAACCCCTGGTTTGATTTTGATTAATAGCTTTAAGTTAATTATACAGTACGGTAGCTGTATAAATTTTGGTACGAAAACGATTGACCCAATCTTCAATCTAGAGACGTAACCGGTTGAAATGAAGGGAGTCATTAGAGAAAGCGCAAATCTAGATCGGCAGTACCTAAATCCCGGACATAATGACTGATATTATACTTAATGACTATTACTAACTGTTACAGTCCTTCTCAATGTTAGTACGTAAATAAGAGATTGAAAGAATTTAAGAATCACTTCCAAATATATTTCACGAAAGATATTTCATACCTAAATCAAAACCCTCGCAACCAACTTCTAAGAAGTTATGCAATCTTATGTAGAAAGGAAGTTAGAAAAACAGATTTTATAGATTTTTAATGTAGGTACCCTTAAGACCTTATATATGTACCACTTCTATGCAAATAAATAATATTATTAACATAAAGGAAAGCAAACAGACATTGATGGTTATTATTGCGTACCCATTGTGAATGAATTTAACAGTTTAATTTATGTAAAACACTGTAATAAATATTTAATAACATTGTATACTATTTTTAGTCATGAAATATAATATCTACAACTGAGTTGCTAATCAGCGTTTGCATAACCGCACGCACTCAAAGGTATTAATACAACCTAACCTTGTCTACAAGTTTACTGTTTAACTGCGAGAGAGCCGTCGAAGCCAAAACATAGATTACAAAACTAAGTTGTAGGAAGTTGATTGAATGTTTCGCATCCATGCTTTAAAACGAAATACTCTATCGTAATAATTTTCAACGTGTACGCCCTAGATACCGGGATTAGGATTAATGTTTCAAGTTGAAAATACGTAAAGAGGTCAACCCTGGCAGTGTAACTGAGTAAAAAATATTTTTAGTAAATATACCTAGAAGTGCCAATTAAATGAAAATTAATTAATGTTGTATCATTAATTGAAGTGGTTTGAGCTATAAAGTACTAACTAACGTCAAAGTAAAAATTCTGTAGCGCTGAGGTTAAGCATGCATGCATGTTGATTATTATGATTGCAAGCTTTTGCAGAGCATCCTATGAATATTAACGATGTTTTAGAAATATTGAATTCATTCATAAACTTAATGACTATAAATAGATTTTAATAAAATATCACTGATTCCAAAGGTTTAATGTCTCGGATTAATAAGACGTCGTCCGGAACCCAGCATAACAACTACGATTATGATTTTACCTACTTTTCTTTAGAGAATAGGGTAGAGTAGGGTATTAAGTTATTTATACTTCAAGAATTGGCGATAGAGTTTCGTATTTTTTTAATCCTTCCTAAATCTATACTAATATGATAAAGCTGAAGAGTTTGATTGTTTGTTTGTTTGAACGCGCTTATCTCTGAAACTACCAGTAGGATTTGAAAAATGTTGGAAGAATTGTATATGATAGCCACATTCATGAGGAAGGCTATAGGCTGTTCAACATCACGCTACGACCGTTAGGAGAAGAGCAACAAGAAATAAACGGCGCGGTGACGGGGGCAAGTTGAAAATGATTTTGGAAATTCTATACATTCTAACGGTAGGAAATGGGGTATTTAACGTTGTATGAAGAAACAATTTCCACGCAGGCAAAGCTGTGCGGAACAGCTAGTTACTAATAAGCAGCTGAGGGTAATAAAAATCTTATGTTTCAAAACTACTCACCTTCAAAATTACAATGTCTTTTGAGTACTTTCGAATATTTTGTAATTTTATATGTAAGAAGCGACGACCGACCTCTTTCGGTAGTTATAAATAAACATTCTTAAACTGTGAGATTTTTGGATTTTATTTTGGATTTTACTAAATGATGGTTCACCTTGACAACTTCACGTTAAAAGACAAGTTTCTTAGTCAACGGAAACTTTGCAATACATCGGGATAGTTTACATGGGTAGCAGTTGTCACTTAACACCGCGGCATACGTTTGCTTCTTTGTTAAAGGCCTTAGCGCTATCGACGCCTTGCGCCCTCTGGAATGAAGCTTTCACTTTAAACATAGTTTGTTATATCTGATAGGCACTTTGTGTGCTAGTAGAGCTGTGTAAACTGTCTGTGTATTTACTGAGTAGTTGCTCGTCGTTAAATTGTTCCTGTCTAGTAGGTATTTATTTTAAAACACTGAAGTTATTTGGTCGGTAAATAAAAGTTAATCGGTTTTATGGAACTAAATAGTATGTGATATCTTTGTATCTGTATTTGTATTTTGATCTGAAATGGGTGATTTGAGTCACTCAATCGTACACGATGATGAGACACATTACTAGTTAGACATTATTAGATATTATTAGACACACATTACATTACAGATGGCTGAGTCCATGCGTTTGCTGCATTCTCTTTATCATCGACAAACCATCCCCGGCCAACTCCTGAATATGGATCTCTCTGATTCGTCGGTCATCAGCGTCCCACTACTGAGCACTCTTATAGCAAATAATATTTATTGATTAAAACCCAAATAACTTCACAATCAGAGGCTTGGAATTTAACTCTCGAAACCTCTAGTCCCCATAAAACTTCTTTTGCTTTAGTGGTTATCAATTAGAATAGATTTTTTGGTGATGAGTATAATAAGTAGAAATATTATTGACATAGCTACTCGTAGTATTCTTTAATTTTAAGGCATGGTTTCACAACAGGAAGGGGTGGTGGTACAGCCTCGGACGGGCCGTATTCCAGTTCTATCATCTGGCAAATCCATTCCTCTTGATAAAATTAATTGCAGTGATATCTGTAGAAACTTCCATCCAAGAATAGCAAACAAAATGGACGCAGGGCAACCCTCAAGGGACGACTTCTGATCTATTTCACTCGTCGTTGTCTCACGGCAGAATTGGCTAAGCTGGTACCTCCTTGGACGAACCATATTCAGCTTCTAACACCGTGCAATTCTATTCCGCTTAATAAGTTTAACTTGCAGTGATATTCGTAGTATCGGTAGAAACTTACACTCAAGAGCGTAAACAAAATGAACGCACGTACGACTCTTGATATACCTACGAGTAGGTACATTATATTCCGCTTGTCGTTGTTTCATGGCAGAAATAGGCATGCTGAGGGTACCGCCTTGGACAGACTGTATTCAGCTTTTGTGACAGTGCAATTCTATTACGCCTGATAAAGTTTATTGCAGTGATACCTGTAATATAGAAGTAGATGTAATATACCTGGTAGAAACGTACATCCTAAAGTCGCGGGCACGAACAAAATGGACGCACGGCTGGCCGAATCCCTAGGGACGACTCTTGATCTATCTCGCTCGTCGAATAGGTAGTCAGCGACCCGTTACAGTAAATATAAAATGGAGCGCTCAGCTCGAGCTCCAAATAACCGCTTGTTATAATATAGCCTGTAATCATAATAGGTAACTTTGTTTATGATATAACCCTATTTGCCCATTTCATATTTTTATGTGTTGAGAATAGCAAATGGGGATCCAGTCTCACCACTCCACCGCCCATAGACATCTGTAACAAACCTCAAATAGCACTGTACGAGGGCCTGTTAGTATTAGGTGTTAATAGGAATATTAGTTGGTTAGTCCAGTTGGTAAATATTAGTAATGGTTCAGTTTGTAATAGTTAGTATTTGTCCTATTCAAAGCTGATCACAGATGCGTTGCTATTCCTGAGGACTAAGTTGGTCACATTTTGTATAAGTGTTGTTGTTGTGTATTATTTATTGTTATTGTTTTAACTATTAAGTAACTATTTTCAAGTTTATTTAATTTAACTATCGACACTTGTAAAAGGATGTTGAAATACATTAGAAAATGTAAAGACAATATTATTATGCTAACAACTCATATTTACTTACTATTAAAAAATCAATAAAATTGTTCAGTTTGTGAGTAGTACGTACCTACTTATAGTATCTATGTTTGTTTTGTACTCTTGTGAGAGGCTACCTCAAAGTAAGTGGGTAAACATGTTTATTTATAATTGTTATTTGCTCCGTGGGATTGATCTGTGAACAAGTTCTTATTATTTGGACTATAAAATTGTTTATTGTATCTATTACATCTATTTCCTAACTTTGCTTTGCGTGAAAGCGTCGTACAAATAATAAAAGCCTTCTGCAGAAAATCATAAACAGACCAAACAAGAACTGGAGTAAAGTTCTACATGAGTGGCTCTGCCAGGTATGCTTTTATACACTCAATGGTTTTTTAATACCTTTTTGCAATTAATTAACTAAAATGAATAGTGACATTTAATATAGAGGCTATTGGTCTATCGGGGTGAATTAACGAGGGGCTATACCTACTATACAATTTCATGGTCTGCCTTTTATTTACGATGCTATGTTATTTAATAAAAAATAATCCTCATAATTAACCCTTCCGACCATTACCATAAAATACCAGTGTTCTTTTTTTTACATTTGGCGTGTTCGATTACCGGTTCAGGCAGGCAATTATTTAAAAATTATTTAACGCAGTTAAAATTATTTTTTCAATCAAAATAAAGTCTTCTTTCAGTAAAATTGCATATAGGTATACAATATTTAAGGTACTTTCCCTCTGTGTGGCATAGCCGTGGGACGCCCTGTATACACAGTTCTGGATGTTGAGAGGTGTACCTACAGCGCATTCTGCGGGGTGGTTTACCCACTTCACGAACTCACGACTTACGCAAGTTACTTACGCAACGACTTACGCAACTTCCTGTAACGGCCCACTCTGGACGGTAAGCAAAGGCAAGCCAGAGATGGTGGTCCGATGAAATTTCAAGAGAACTCGGGTCCGTGGGGTTGCTACTCCCCATAAGCTTGCTACAGAATGCCCTGTGATCTTATTATTAATAACTTGTTACTTACCCAAGGTTCAACTATCTTTGTTCCATCGTTTTAGTTAAGGTTCGAGATGGGGTGACTACGACGTTAGACGATAATTTCCCATGCTCGAGTCAAGTAGCTCCGATAGAAATAATTAATAGTGAAGATGGTGCAACCAGGCGCCACGATCTAATCGAAGAGGGTGTAGGTATATCTATTGTTCGTTCTACCGCATAGTGTAGGTATGATGCTGATGACAAGCTTAATGTATAAAATTAAAGGACTTAAATAAATTTCTTTTGTAACGTTAGGTGACGTTAGGTATTAATTTAACAAAAAATATGCCGAATAAAACTGGCTGGACTCAGAGAGCAGATTATTATTATGCAAATATATAAATCTTTGTGTATTTACGTATCATTTTTTCTTGACTTGGCCCGGCTAAATTCAAACATTCAGTTCTTGAAGTTCTTAAAGTTTCCTTGGAAAAGCAAATTTTCTAAAGCTGCAAACTTAAACTCTACACTAGACAACGGCTAGAAGAAGACAATAATGTAAAATTAATTTCTTGCGAGCTATAAACACTTCCAAACTCATAACGATAACAATACCTACTTGCGGCTTTACCTTCTAACGGACAATAACGATTATGAAACAACAAATTAAAAACAAAAGGCAATTTATTCTATGATTGCCCAATTAAATTGCCGAACCGAATTTAATGATTGAGTTTCAGTTTCAACGTATATCGTAGTTCTTATTTAACAACCGACCATTTCATTTAAAAAAGGGAAATCAATAGTTGGAGCGTATTATTTGAACTGAAATACGCTGAATGCAGTGCAGTCAACTGTGTGCATTCATTACGCATTTCATTCGGTTAAGTCGCAAAATTTTGCACATAAAAATAGCATTTGGGGTAAGAAAATACGTCTATTAACAAGAATTTTAATAGTTAAGTAACTTTACAATTTAGACTAACGGATATACTGTTTTAAACTGCGTAAAATAAGCAATTTCAATGCTACATTAATTTCTAACAGTAGGGAGGAATTATTTTGCCAATTTTAATATAAAAAAAACCGGTTGCCTGTAAAGTCGGTTTTATTGGCGAAGATTTTACGTGACAACGTCTTCTTCTCGGTAGAATATTTATTGATATGAATATTATTAAATTGCACAATAG
>DWMR01000881.1:0-10773 GCA_018245355.1 Dalla costala | reverse complement strand
ATATCTTAAGGGGTGTCAATTTTCGAAGAATTTCAAATTTTGTTCGTAACTTTTTTTTAAATAGTTTTTTTTTTTTTCTTATTTTTTTCTTGAGTAGTCATGAGCAGGTCCACCCTCTGTTGAAAGATTATCCTTGAATATTGGGACACCCTGTATATAGATAGGAATGCTACGTTAATTGAATTCATTATTAAAATGACTTATGAAAAGCATTGGATTCACATGGTTCAATGGGCTGAAATGGCAGTAATTTGGGGAGATCTATGTCCAACAGTCGACCAAACCAAGAGGGTTGTTTGGCCTATGGTGTCGATTTGGCTGTCATCAGTTTCCGTGTTTAAATTTTTTCACCAATATCATAACAACCCCTTCAGTGTCCCACAACTGGGCACGGGTCTCCTCTCGGAATGAGATTATCCATAGTCCACCACGCTGGCCAAGTGCGGATTGACATGCTCCACATGCCTTCGAGAACATTATTGAGAACTCTCAGGCGTGCAGGTTCGTCAAGATGTTTTCTCTTTCATGCATCATTTCAGCAGGTGACATTTAATTGCTTAAAACGATCAATAATGTTTTTAATATCAACACAAACGACCAAGGACCAAGAACAAACATTTACGTATTCCTTCGAATTTATTGTCCCAAATTACTCATCCTCGTGTTTTGTATCGAATCGTATCGTACACTATGTGTAATGAAGAATTTTAATTTAAGTATACAATTAGCTACAAAGCGAAATGATAACTATAGCAAAAGAGAGACGGCTAAAACGTTTTTGTTATACAAATTGTGTTGATTCTGTTAATCGGAAACGTGGTCGTGTAACAATCCTGAGGATTTAGGACTGCCGGCTCTTTCAGGACTGAAATTACACTGAACATTTATGGGAATTAAACGTAGATGTAATACGGCGTTCAAATACGTTCTATAAGGTGGTAGAGCCTGCATAGGGTTTGCTTGGGGAGGTACCACCGCCACACTCATTTCTGTGTATACCTAATGTGAAAGTTGAGCTGACTGTGAGTCCATCCGTGGCTTACGAGTAAGTACGTAGTTGTACACTAGTTAACCATGTGCACATTATGTGATTATTACATAAGCTGTTGTTACTCTGAATAAACATAAATAAATATCAGCTTTACGTTAATAACGTTAAGGTTGGTTTAAAAATCATAAGCGTATAAATATGACGCTGAAAATATTAGTCAAAAATTACCTGCAGCCAAGCCTTTGAGGGTTCCGAAAAGTCGGAATTTTTATATTACATGGCTACACAGTGAACACCATCAAAGTAATTAGATGTTGCCGGAATCCGTTCATTTTCGTCTACCTTTACCTAGAAGAAGTCACTGCATTGTGACATCAAATGAACTCCTTTTTGATATATATTTTTTTAAATATTTATGACTTTGTTCAGAATCATAGTAGGTACATCAGAATGATAGTAGGTACTTTAAAACTGTTATATCAAAAGCAAAATCAGTAAACATAAATAATATTTTACGTGCGAGACATTTGTACAGCGCAAGTACAATCCGTTTCGATACCGTAATTATTCATTTTGATTGCGAAATTCATGACATCTGTATGAACAACTTTTATTTTTACACGCGATAAGCGAGTTAAAACATCAACTTGTTACTCTTTTAATCTTACTTATTTCTATCTTTGATTCTTCTTCAGTTCAAATGTATCACGCGTCACTTTACAAGTTTCAGTTTTCAACAAGTTATTTATCGCAAAGATAGGTTCACCATATTTTCTTTGTGGCATATTTAAAACTATTCTTATGGTAGGCCATACATTATTTTATGCTATCCTGTGTCAGTATACCTAGAACAAAAATTTTAACTCACCTTAGACTTATCTTTAACGCATTGCTATATCTGACTGATTGATACATATTGTCGATTTTGGTACAAATATATGGTTATAGAAACTTTATTCTCACTAAGAATTAAATATGTAATCCACTTACATGATAACTTTTTAAAACTATTCTACTTAAAATTAAGGTACAGGATGCGTAATAAGTAATAATAAATTAAAATAAAAGTAAAGTAAACAAAATAGTGAAGCAAAATTTGTGAAGGTAGTCTAATATTACATGAAATGTCTATCTATCTATAATATAATATATTATCTGTCTGTCGGTACCTCTCACGGAAGATTAACCCTCATCGTTAAAATTGTTGTGCCTTTCTGCGCCCTGTGCTTCACAAAATTATCACTGCAGTGTCGGAAAATCGCTTAATCATACATAGTCGGTGAAATACTTACACTATAGAGAAAATTCTGACAGAGAAACTCCATTAACCGACGCATTGATTGGCCGGCGCGTTAAAACTTCTGTTAATTTATAAATCATTCGCTTTATGTCGGTACTTAATGAGTTCGGAACTTTAGCGGTAATTTGGGGTGAAATGCATTTAAAACGGACCGATTACAGGCCGTGGTGGTTTAAAACGAATATAACTTTTACGAGAATTTACTGCTGAACATACAGATCATATCAGTATCGATACCTAAGAAAGCTGTTGATGAACTCAACGAACATTCTTTCATACCAATCATTTAAAGTAGGACAAGTGATCCAAATGGTTGTTTTACGTCTATTATTCTACCCATAGATTTTATGTTTGAATTTCTCTCGAAGATGTGTTATCGTTCGGTGTTCACCGCATTCCTCATAAGCGTAGTTCCATCGTATTTTTATTGTTTAAATGTACCTAAGTCTTATATGATTTTCATATAAGTTCTATTCATACACGACACACAAGATTAAAACTGTTTTAAGACCTGTTGCATATAGTGTGTTGCTTGGCTTGTACGAGAGAGAAAAACGTTTAGTAAGTACCTACTCACCGTCGTCTGCAGCCGCTTATATCTTCATTAAAGGCCCCTCGTACGTGTAAAATCCACAGAACTGGGTCAACGGATTCCTCAATTGGTTACAGAATTTGGGCACTTGGTACAGATAGACACTAGCTTTTACGTTAAAAATTATATGGAGCGCGTCGTAGCGCGTTACCGACCGGAAGGCAAGCGGATTCGAATCCCTAGATTCGATGACCACTGGAGGGCATGTATTTGCGCTTAAACCACAAGCGTATCACTTTTTATGTGCATGTACATTTACCTAATTTTAAAGTTTAATATTTAAATATGAAACCTGTATTTTCTCTGTTTTTTGTTATTCCGATCAATGTCTCGAAATTTTTAGCGTATAATGTTTCAAAGTGCTCAAAGAGATTGTCGCAGTCGAAATAAAATTGGAGTAGGTACACTTCAATATTTTTTAATTATCTGGAACTCTATAACTTTGGAAATGCTCAAGTTCTATCAAAATTATTTTCTATTTTTATAGCGTAAAAAAGTTTAATATTGAAAAATTTATTATTTATGGCTCACTCTGTTATTATTGGAGTTGAATTTTTCCACTCAGTAGGTATCTATAGAGATCCAGTATCTCTATCAAGTATTTTTAAGGACTTATAGCCAATTGCTATGACATGAATTCCAGATACCGGTGTACGCAAAATATAATATTCTATTAATATTATAAATTGTTTGTGAGTATGGATGTGTGCCAGATTTATACCCAGACAGTAGTTTATACGCAACTATTAACGGATTATTTTATGTGAACCCTGAAAAAAGACAAGGGCTACTCTTTCACACTTTTTTAGGCTACAGTGGTAGTACAGGGACAGGTACACTTTTGTATGAGAAAACCAAGGCTTCAAGACCGCGCAATATCTAATTTTAATACCAATAACAATCACAAGAGTCCTACCGTGAACCATGACAGGTTCGCGGTGAAAAATTACAACTTCAACGCTGAAAATTTACAGTGATATATCAGTGTCAAGAAACAGTTTAGAGCAACAAATTTTAGAAGCAATTTGCAGAAATAAAATAACCGCACTATGAAATTTATAGTGCTGAACGCGGTTGGAACTGACACTAAGATAACCTGCTATAGGTACTATAAATAAAATATATCTAGCGCTGAAATTTTATAAATCAAACAATATCGTATACATTCGTCCATGTACCGTATGTGCTCTGCTTATAACAAAATTTGCTATGTACTAGCTATCTTCTGTTCAACAACTTTCTCTATTAAGGCACACTTTTATCGAAATTATTTCGCAGATAAGCCCTCATGACTTTACTGTTTAGTACGTAGTTTGTGTGTTACAGTATGTATTTATTTTTTATGCATGCAGTGTTCACATCTAGAAGGACGTTCACAAATGATATACTCAACGGTGTTTTGTATGTTCCATGTATGATTAAAGTGTAACGTCCGGTTTGGTGGACCTAATTAAAAAAAAAAGGTATCTTAACTAAGATAGTTTTTATGTATCAAAGAAATTACCAGCAGACTTGTATTATATCGGCCCGATAGACGATATCGTGTCGTTTTACCTGAATACGCTTTAAGCCGAAATGAAGAAATAACTGTCTATTCGTTCATAAAATATCTATTGTTTTGCCAAGAGTGAAATAAGTTATTAACTTTGATACGCAGATACATTGATATCTTATTCTTCTTATCCGTACATTGTATCTTATTTGTCACAGAGACTTTGATCTGTGTTGATATTTACTTCGAAAATAATAAAAATTACATTATGCTGTACACACAATAGTATATTGTGTATCAAGGAGGCAAAGTGGGTCCTAGTAGTTAAAAGTGCTGCTCCTAGTACGAATCCACTTCGACAGTCAGTAAAACACCTACTTTACGTACCGCTGACACGCTCGAAAACGCGAGGAAAACGTGGTTGCGTTATTCATCTAACCTTTATCTAAAAAGACGTGTGATGCTCTTCACTAGTAGGGTCGCTCTATAGGGGCACCTTCTCCGATCGCGATCAAAAAGACCAGTCCCATTTGAAGTATAAACACTCATTTAAGAAACGGACTGTAAAAGTTTGGCCGTTCCCAGTAGTCTTACCGGATAGTCTTAACAGGCGGAATACTGCGATTTTTGTACTCATATCCAGATAATTCCGGATAACAGGATTTTTTTCAAAATTAATAAACACTTAAGTAGTTGAATGGTCTAAGGTCCACACATTCCAACCCATGCTCGGTTTCTACTATAGGTACTAAGTACTCTGTCAATAATGTGCAATTTGCGTGTATTCGACAAGCAATTTACACTTACATCAATGTCAATACATTCCATCATACAACTTACGACAATAATTAGTATGTAATGCTTTATATGGTTTTTTAGTTTCTTGTTACAAACTTAAGGTGAGGCAAGGAAGTCCTTGTATAATTTTTATATCTAAATCTTGCTGTGTATTAATTCGCATTTTATCATACAGTAAAAATGTGTTTTGGTGAGCATTGTGCATGCTCCACATATGCCCTAAATTAAAGGAGTATTGCAGTGGCTTTCTGAATTCTTACATTTCGTGTCTGCTGTTGAACATTGAGGAGCTCCCTCGACTGGAGGCCATCCTGGGTATAGAATCAGGTCATAAAAATGCATTGTCATCGGATTGAACCGACATGTAAAATGTCAACTCAGTTTCAACAGTTTTAATTCGACTCGCAAGATTTGACCTAAACACGCTAACAAACTAAAAAACATTGGAAGTGAAATAAAATATTTTAAAAAAAAACATGGCACAGGGAAACACGAGCACCAAGCCACAATACAAGTTATTATGAGGCTAAGCCCTGCACATATGTATTTCCTTACTTACTTAAACTTAAAACGAAGCGAAGATACTACAGTAATGTAGGTTCGTCCGTGGATACAGACCATACAGTCTCGTTAATATTATTGTGACGCTACACCGAATCCCTTTTACCTCTTCGCCGAAACTAACATGTAGGTACAAAGTCTAACAGAAAAATGAAATAAATATTAACTAAAGAAGGTTAGGAAAGTTTATTCTAGAGTATACTTACCAAAGTTTGTATGGGTTTTTAGCCAACCTTGAACGCTTGCTTTAAGCATAACTATGTTATAGGTTTAATATCTTAAACCGGTAGAAAATAGATTATGATCATATTGTATCCAGATGTTCGTAAGACTTATTTTTTGACATACGAATTACATAGGTCTTGAAATAAATCGAACAATTGATTAGCATATTTTTTATTACTTTGAATCATTATGTTAAAAACACAAAACATAAATAAATATAAACACATTGTCTAGAAACTAGGCAGGTGGGTTTATATTTTCTTCGTACCTTGGCCAGCTTAAAAACCAAATCACCGTCATAATACTTAATCACATTTTCCTTGACTGCCCAAAGCCCTTGTGATATGTGGTTGATCTATTGCTATATGTCTATGCCTTTATAGTGAACGTGCGCAGGTGATGTTCAATCTCAATTTTCAAGCCGGGGTAAACGATAGGATTGCGCAGTCCGTAGGAGTACCAGGGTCAACAAGAGAGGAAGGATCGAAGACTTCGACTTCGAAGACTTCGTGGGACCGCATGCTTATTAGCAATTCTCATTACATTCAAAAACCTTTGTTTAACAGTGCTGCACTTATCGTGTACAAGAGGCACATATTCCTGTCATACTAGTCTTGTAGTTTTTCAACTCAAAGAGAGTAAATTGTTCGTTCTAGCAAAAAAGTAGAATCATATACGGATATACCATAGCGGACTATTAGTTCTCTTCGTTTAAAACTTGCTACGCTTGCTACGGACATCCGCGTGACGTCTACGCGGAAATCCGTCCGTACTACGGAGATATAAAAGCTCGACATAAGGTGACATAAGTGTCAATTGTAAGACATTTACCATCTTATCTACGAAAGCCAAATAATATTAAAGTACATACTAATACATCAGTACACAAGTACATAACGGCATAAGGCAAATACGTGTTCGCTTGAGAGGGGTAAACTTATGCTAGGTTTGTTAATGCACCTTGTATACGTACGAATGTTACCCGGAATTGAAATTATAACCTATTACTTTTAAGACCTAGACTAACTAGATGCTTATTCTTGTAATTTTGTGGATAACCCAATAAGCAAATAAACAAAGGGTCCTTTTCCGTATTTCCTAGAATTCACTTTTCGCCTTGTTATACAGTTTTATTATCATTCACATTACCCTAATGAATTCTTCCAAAAACAAAGAGTAATTATGACTAAAAGTAAAGAGACTTATTTATTCATTGAAATTACTCATACTTACCTTATGGGTAGATAACAATATAGTCCACCCACTCCACCCACCACCCAGGATACAAGCAAAATACATGAATATCTCAATATCCTCAGAACAGGGTTTCTTTGTCAGTTGAGTACGACGAAACCCAATGAAAATACCCCACGCAAAAAATACAGAGGATAGAAAAGAATCAAAAGAAATATTTTAACCAAATAAAAGATTAAATAGTATTTTAGTATATCCAATAAAAAGTTCGTAATTTGCTGCACAAAAAAAACTTTCGCGTGGAAACTCTCTGAATTTTCAGCGGTAGATACATTTTTTTTAAAGAATATAATAGGTGAACGGTTTTATTAAAATTCATACCAAAAAATATTCAATTGAATGCGTATATTCTAAATTATCTAAAAAATCCTTACAAATTATATGTTTTTTTGCAGACTAGTCCCATCGCGAAAACAAAATAATGATTTGCAATTTTTTACCTTATTTAACGCGCTATAAATGTAACAATAAATTACCGGTCATATCAGTTGTGTGAGTGAAATCAAAGCGTTCAAATCGTAATCATTCCTCGCCATAAGCCGCGAAGACCACTTATCCGTACGTGATAGTAACCAATTCCGAGTTCATTACCATAAGCGAAATTATAAGTTAATTGGGCAAGCATCGTATTTACTGGCGGCGCCTTTATATGTCGGATGGACGTGTATAATCATTGACATAACAATATGTCGCGCGATTAGAAACTCATAATCATTCAATTGATGGCCGCGCCACCAAGCCCCTATCGGGATGAATGTCATCGCCTCTCCATTGCTGAGTAATAGAAGAGCAATTACCGCTGGCCAAATCAATGAGACTGACGTTTGTTTATCACGTGTTGTTTTTGTCTCTTTGTGAAGATAATAATATTATAGTCAAGAATAAATTTATCGATGTCGTTTTGTACATAGATACGTCTAACACTCAACAAAGGCACTGAAATAGCTATATGAGGCTGTTTTAAATCTCTTTAATCTCTAATGCTCCTAAATAAGGTAAATTAATAGTAGTAGCACGTAATAGGTAGTTGATTTTCCTATTTACTTATTAACATACTTTCAATTAAGTTACACTAGCAAAACGTAATTATGCTTTAATCTACGTTCATCCCGCACAATTTGATCTAAAAGTTAACTTTATTACTATTATGATTAATATTAATACAAGTAGTACTCATATCGTCATATTTACCGAGTCCAATTTTGTAGGCGAGTAAGATAAGGTAAGGGATGGTCGAACAAAATTGTCACATCGCTGTATTTTTATGGGTCAGTGCATATCGGACCTTTTGTGAAAGGGTTAAAATGGTTTTTATTTTGGTTCATTGGTCAATTTACCCAAGATTACACATACCTCACAGAATTTTCCTTATCTATTACTTATTTAATTCTAAAGCAAACATACGGACTTTCGTATTTGTATTTTATAAGATTACTAGGTCTACGATTCGAAATATGGACTAACAGTACAGAGATGCAGTGATAGATGAAAGTTGTAGATCTCATTTCGGTCCTCCAAATTAAGAGCACACAAAAATATGTTATGAGAGCTAACGAGATGACGAGTCCCGAATAGAATGGATATTTCTGTTTTTTCCCATACAATTTAAATTTGAAAGAAATGTTTTCGTGTCAGATACGCTCTAGACATAAATATGATAATATTGAGGCTTCTAAAAAGAAAAGAACAACTATTTTTTTTTAAAGTGCTAAGTCTATGAAACATGCATTTTCGATGCACGATGATTTTTGTCTTCAGTTGGTCGGCGCCTGAATATAAAACCTGAACCTGAACCTACCTGAATTTAGATATTTCATTTTCACGGTGTCCTTAATTCACAAATTGATAAAAGAAAATGTCCTACGATAAAAATATAATACCATCTGCGTCCAAGTAAGTGAACGCTATTTAAGGTACTAACCCAAATATTAATTCTTATAGGAATTTCTATACAAAATATTTCAGAATGGAAGACCGAGACGGGAAGATGAAAAGATAACATTTGCTTTTACAATTCATACTTTTTATGAATTGTAGAAGCATGAAATTAGGAAACGTATCATGCTTTTATTTGGTTACGACAGCTTCTGTAAGATGACGATGTAAGATACGATAGTCTTTGGGTGCTTTCGGTTTCATCTTTTCGACAATGCTTTTGCATCACGAGCAATTTTGCGTCAAATGATAAATGAGTTCGGTTCGGCATCATGATACAATTTTGCGTCAAATGACAAATGACACGTAGAAAGTTCTGAGGCTTGTCTATTTGTTTTTATTGTCCTCATTAGTCATGTTTCTCAATATCACTAATTATTCACTTAAATCTAATTTTTTAAAATACGCTGACTTTATAACTGAATTATGTCTAATTTTCAAAACATCCCTTTTTTATTTGATTTATTGTCTAACTTCTGATTTATGAACGATTTTATATTGCAAAACCGACGTTTAGCGATCTTTCGACAGTAGACCACAACCGCTATGCGGCGTGCAAAAATTAAGTAGTGTACATAACTGCCAGCGCGCGATCAGATTATTGAAACGAGGTTTTAGTTTGGTAAAACCAAACGTCATAGTGTACAAACATGGAGGTTATCCGTAAGCAACCGCTAAGAAATGTTTTTTTTTAAAATCAGTGCAGTACAATTAAGTGCCGTGTCATATTTAAATGGAATAACTAAGATTTGAAAAAAATTGTTTACTGATTAATTTAACGATGACGATAACAATTAATGCCAATTCTCATTGCATAGCCTTTAAAATAAGCGCTAGAAACATAAAGGACCTTCTACTAGGTAAGTAGCAGGAGCAAGGAGCAGTACCTACCATAATTTTATTTCGAACTTTATATTGTGTTTGATTTTATTTATAGGAGGTTTCGCATAAAAACAAAAAATCATAACGTTTACGATAATAATGTGTGATAAGGAAGATATTTAAAAATACGGTACGAAGTGAAAATTGATACTAAGTGTTTCAGATACCTACCTACACAGTTTCTTCACAAATAATATATATTTTCTGCATCGTTGGAATCAAGAATCAAGAATAATAACAAGAATCCTTTGAGGATTATAATAACGTCCGTCCCATGTCACTAGTTTGTTGATTGATTCTGACATTGTTTCAAAGAAATTTAACATCAAACCATCACCAGTTTCTGAGAAGACGCTTGAAAAGGTATTAGTTAATACTACTACTCTAAACGGTCGAGGGCAATTGACTGGCATGATTAACTTGGCCCATGTACACATTGGCGTAGAGCTCTTTAGTATTTGTTATCTAAAGATTTTTTATGTTTGTTTTTTAGGGATCCGTAGTCTACAAGGCACCCTTATAGTTTTACCATGACCGTCTGTCCGTCCGTCCGTCTGTCCGCAGCTTAGCTCAGAGACTCTTAGCTCAGCTTAGCTTAGCTTCGTACTATAATCTCTTGTTAGTCGTTCACTCTTGACAGAGAGGTCGTGGCCTCATGGTGATTGCGATGGTAACGGTGGTTTGTCGGTGCTCTCCTTATATACTGCAGCTCTTGCAATACGTTTCCATCGGGTTCTGTTGTT
>DWMR01000880.1:0-10776 GCA_018245355.1 Dalla costala | reverse complement strand
GAACAAGACCGAATTCTAATTAAATCACATCCCGCTTTAGAGATAACCCATCCGGTTCTCGTTTTCATATTGGAGTGCTCTTGTGCATGGTTCAGTGTATTTATTGCTGTGAGTAGGTTTTGGCATAGTAGATACTGTCGATGGTGAGAATCTGCGAGAAAAACCAATTAATTTTTTTTATTGGATTTGAATTAAAAATAAAACATAATTCGGAATACCATACTAACGCACTGTCGACCATTTTGATTCGGTAACATAATTACATTACATAGTTAGTCTCTAAAATAATGTATTAAACTACCACTCTTTCTGTATAACGAAGGATCGTGTACAAATTTACACAGTTGCCAAGTTTGTTGTTAGTTGAAAGAGTTGCGTGATGCTTCGGCGAACTTGTAGTTATTGAATATCTGTCAATACTAAAGATACCAGTTACGTAGATCTATCTAGGATGCTATTGTCCATGTTGATTTTTTTCGGTTGTCGGTCATATGGGGTTGTTCGCGTGACACAAGCTCCTTATTGTTATTATACTTTTTATTGCAACAACATTTACAAAAAGTTCTACATAAAATGCTACTACAATTGTGTGTCCCAAAAGTAGTCTTATTGCTAAATTGCGTTTTTTTCCAGATAACCTTAAGATGAGGAGTTATCCTCCTTCTTATTATTATCGAGTTCTTGAATAATATATTTCTTCAATTTACAATTTAACTTCCCATATTCAAATACCATCTCAACTTGTCCCCATTTGTTATCTATATACCTACACTTGCCCACGTAGCGTACAATTGGTACAATTAAATTGCTCGTAGCTCTTCGTAGCACCCCATGTGACGTAAAACTTTAGAGTGAGTCCGTAAATAAAGATTGTCTCTGGTATAAGTTGACTGTTAAACACTCCTTGAGTGAAAATTTACTTTAAGGCGTAATTAATCAAGAATCACAAAATTAAAAAGGTAGATTGGTTGAGAATCATGTCGTAAGGGTTAATTTCTTGAAAATTTTTTTTTAACATAATGGCGATATCGTTTATTGGAAAGATACATTTTTTTTTTGATCTCATCAATGTCTTAAGTTGGCCGTACACAAACATAGGTTTAACTTCTTGATAAACTTACTGGATATAAATTTGTGTGTCGGTGAAACAGAGAAAGGACGAAAATCATGCGTACTTAAAAACTACCCATATTTAAATAATTAAATAAAATGTTTGGTGGTGTTTAAAATACTTCGTGCACTTTTGCATATTTTTAGTTTACATTGTGTCGTAAAATGGACCGTAAAGGACTATCAGATAGATGGACAGACACGCCGACGGGATTCCATAATGTTCCAAATTGTCCATTTGGGTACAAGCCAAATTAACAAACACAAAAAATTAAAAAAAGTAAAGAGTTATCCCGCATGGAGGAACAATTGAGGTGGGTAAGGAAATGCGTCGTAATACGACCATGACCTACTTCGCCACGATCCGAAAGGCCGGTTGTCATACTTCAGATACCACGCAGGCTGGAAGAGACTTTACGTATCGCCGTAAAAATAAAAGATTCGCCCCCGCCCATACTAAAGGTGGTTTATGGTCTTAATAAGTGGTGAATGGCGACGCGCTTTCCACTTTCGTGTAATGGAATCTCGTGTTTATGCACTGATTAATGCCGGCTCTTAATGGGAACTCGCCTTTATATTGTTCAAGCTTGTGCTGTAGGTAGCCACAATGCATATTATTTTTAATTTTAACAGTGGCACTGTTAGCGTCTTGTCCCATTTTAAATGCGAACGAATCTTCATAATTCTGCTTTTGTATAGTCAAGGACTTTTTATTGCAAAACTATCTACACATTCTCATAAATGTTTTGTATACCTACATAACCAGAGTAACAAGCTAACATTAAGGGCGCGTTCCTCCTATGTCGTGATGACAGATAGTCGGGTCGTTTAAAGTGTCGTGCCATGGCGCTGTTCAAATATACCACGACATTATTAACTCTGGTCCACGATTTTTTCTCGGTGTACCCTTAAGTTGTCGGTTGACAGAATGTCGTTATAACCACAGCTAGAAACGACGCTGTAGTCCAACGCTAAAAAAAAGTCGCGTCATAGTGGGAATTATCTAATTAAGTTCTCGTCACTCCAAACTAAACAAATTACAAAATTAATAATCACGTCAGGGTCATAAATAAAATGAATATTTTATATTACATAGGGGTTAACAGATCCCAAATGAAAAGCTGAACGTGCCTTTTGCAAAGATAAAACAAATAAGGGGATAAACAAAACCCTCCCGCATTGCTTTGCGTTTTGCGCGACAGAAATAGAAATTTCCTGTCCTCAACGTTATATTATGTTTCCATTAGAGCTTGTTGACTTAACCCTCGAAGGCTCAGTGACGACGCCGACGGCGGGCGCGTGGGACTTTTCGACCGACGCGAGCCATATTAAGGTTTTATGATGCATGGGCACGCAACGCGCCGTTGATTTATTTTCATTATCCGCGAAAAGGATCCGAGCCTAAAATTAATAAAACCGACATCGTCCTCCTGCAAAAATAATATACGGTTCCCGACAAAGTTCTCTCCACCCCTATTTATGAACGTGCGCTGAAAACAAACTGTTTAACTTTTTCTGAGGTAACGCGGTGCTTCCATAACGACGGATGCAAAACCTGTTCGACTCTGCAGAGATATCTCATTGTATGACAGGGCCAACTCCGAACCATTGGCCCACTGACCCAATTCTGAGTTGCAGCAAAAGCGGATGTAACCTTAGTGTTCCGCGTTCTGGCACTGATTCCAAGCTAACTTGTCCATCCATATTCATGTTGCATGAATCAATTTCGTATTGCAAACATTTGCCAATATCATAAGTGTTTTCCGCCAAATTCTCACCCTACTTTGTATTCAGCAGTTGTCTCGAACGACCTTCACATTTTTAATTATCGTTGTTTGGCGCTTGTCCGTTTTAGGGACCCGGGATCTCTCGGGTTAAATCTTAATTGGATTTCTTGAAAATTATTATTCCCTAATCTTTGTCTTCGCTTGCGAAGGATTTGCTTCTGTTGCTGTATTGTAGTCGTATTTTATGGACTCAAGATAAACTGTGATATATTTTGTTTGTTTCAATCCACGTAAGGGGATTAATTTGTTTTGTGTTTGTTATGTTTGAAAAATCTCTCAAACCAAAGTTCAAAAAGAGAGTTGTTAAAATAAGGCTTAATAAAACAGACTTCTAAGAGGAAATAAGCGCTAGTTCTAACATTTGAAATGGTCAAAAGAACATATTAAATCAGGTCGTTAGAAAATTTAATTTTTACTCGTTTCCAAAGCTACACTTCCATAAATTTATTCCTTAAAAAATTACGAATATCCGAGCGGTAAATTAAATGTCAACGCAAATGTATAGGCCTGCTGGGAAATCAATAGCAGGTGGATGCTGTGAGAATTATGTTAGTTAACTATAACATTACAGTAACGCGTTTATTTTCCTACAATCTTACTGGAATTTCATAAACACACCTGTTATACGTAAAAATAACTAACCATTCGAAACACTAACTTCACGAAAGTAACAAATTACATGATAAATATACATGATAAATATTTGGACGGAATAAATGTGTATTCTATTCTATTCTAAAACATACATAAAGTTTTACGGATCAGCTTAGCGGCGTACGATCCAGGCCTAGTAAGAAGTGGAAAGAGATCCGTGGCCTTAATTTGGCTGATACAAATCACGAATATTTTAATACGATGACATTATTTTCACGACGACGAAGCGTTTAGGAATTTCTCTCCGCCGATGATACATTGACTTACTAGGTCGGAAGTGTCAATTGGGAAGAAAAATACCTACGTACTAATCGCATGAAAATGTAATCTTAACTCTTTCCCAATGCTACAGACAGACCCATAACTTATTCCTAAAAGAACACGATTATCCAAGCGCGAATGTCAACGCAAATGTATAGGCCTACTGGGAAATCAATAACAGGTGGAGGCTGTGAGAATTTTCTTTATGTCAGCTCACACAAAAAATTATGGTAAAGGTTTTTATTACCGATCTTGTCTGTTACGATCTATCTGTTAAAATATAGAAATGCATTATGTAATCGCATTAAAATAAACTCTTTAGCCTTGAAACCTAACCATTAAAGAAACGCGGATAGAACAAAAATACTAATTCGTGCGCAATGAAGTCTGAAAAGAATTCTAAAATTGAGGTTTTGAATTTTAAGGTGCGAAATTTAAGGTAATAAAAAAAACACTTGAGCAAATGCCAACAGCCGATACAAAACTGTTTTTATGTATAACTGGCCACATATTCTGTAAGTTACCACTATTATAGTTGCAAGGTCATGCAATTGATCTATCAAGACTAACTGGTAATTCAGTGGTGGTCAGTAACTCAATGGCGCGGCTGATCTCAAAATATGACTTTCCTTGACGTAGAGTTGTATAAGACTAGGTTTTACATGAGATCTCATAACTTTAACGAGTGAAAAGGTTGCGACATCTTGACTTAATTTTACATGAAATGTTTTTGTGAGATTAACTAGCTATTTTAGTAGGCAGAATGAGTTTCCTGACTTGCTGAGCATCTAGCATGTAATAAACTTTTATTACATGCTTTGTCATTCACATACGGGTCATAAAGGTTGACAAACGCTTTCACGTAATACGCCTGTGCTAGCACACCTGTTTATGTATTACGATGCTTTACCCGCGGCTCCGCCCGCCTATAATTCTACTATCTATCCCTTAGGAACCCTGCAATTTTCCGAGATAGAAATCTCATGTCCCACTCTCTAGACCCATAAACTATTTATACGCAAAAAATTACTTCGATCAAGGAAAAGCAAAGAATCACACAGTGACGGGCTCTGAAACTAGCAAAGACTAAAGACTAACAAAGCACCTAACAAACTCTTTATCGTTTATAATATTAGTATGCATTTCTTATGGACAGAACTATTCGTTTAAATCTTGTACAAAGTTCATATATTTATTAAGTAGATAGCATACAATAGGTATTATGCTTTTTTATCTTTTAAAACTGAAAATGTACAAAAACGTGTAATAAAAAGTTTGAATTATCAAAAGTACGGGTATGGTTCTACAAGTTCTAATATCGAATGTGAATGATAACGTAAAATCCGTTGTTTCACTGGGTTTGAAGGGAAACGTAATATCTGCAAATGCATTTATTATGAACAATGGGAGTGCGAAAACAATTTGGATTTCAAACCCAGCGAATTGTGTGGATCTGTATTAGCCTTTTAACATTCGAATACGATCACGGAGTATGTTGTGCGTATTTCGCACGTAGGATAATGAGTAATGGGCATGTATACAGGTTCAGAATGGTTAAACAACTCACTGACTTATGGCTCTCTAACCCAACATTTTAGATCCTTATATGTGTCATAAAACAACAGTGCCGGCAATTTTAAAAGTGAAACTTGGAATAAAACTTGTTTCAACCATTTTTAATCCCATTTTGTGCCATGAAATCGTAATAGTGCTTAGCGTGCTCTTCTTAATTACTTTTAAATTGATCGCTTTTATTACGACGCAATAGTCTTTAAAGACGAAACAACTATTCGCGCAGCATCAAGCGCTGTAATATTTAAAAGTGCTGCCGAGTAATCGTGGCAGTTTCAACTCGAACATCACCAAAGCTAAGTTGCAATCTACTCGACCCACGCGAACCGCAACATTTTGTATTAAATAACGTCATAAAGCAAAGTATGATGGTAATAAAAAGAACTGCTTCCATTTTCGCCATTACTCGCAAGGTTTCCTTTAATTGTCGGCACGGCGCGAGCGAGGCTGTGAAATTTAATGAGCCACGTTGGTTGGGTCAAGGCTCCTCCCCGTACGGATCACTCTGTGTTTTTGTATCAATCTAATTGATCGCAGCTGCGAGGACGTATTGGTTGGTGAAGCGAATGAACATTTATCAATCAAATAAAAAAATGTTATAGCAAATAAATATCAAGCCCAACTGGGTAAATTACCTGATGTTAATTTGGTATCCATGTTATTGTATAAATTACTTCACAGAAAAAATGGATGTAGTAGTAGTATCGGCCCGGGTAAAACGTGAAATACTCTGGGGTTAGAGATAATCTTTATTCTCATAAGAATACAATATTATGAGAATCACTAATGACAAATTGTTTATTGTCAATTTTATTATGTTATGTTAGTACAAGTTATTATGCAAAAGCCTCGACGCAGTTAGAAATAACACTGTTGGTTCTATCGTTTCGTAAATTAATTTTTAAAAGCGGTTTACGCTTGGGCTTTACTCTCGACATTTTCATTTCTAAAAGCAGTTATACTGCTTTTGTATTTTACAACACTATTCGAATATAATTTTATTTTTATTTGTGTTAGTATTTCAATAAGATAATAAATGTTGAAAATAGCTATTAAATTGAATACTTATACAAATAGAATAAACTTATTGAATCAAAACATTAATTCTTATTTGTACATTCACTTTTACATGTCTGCGATACAAATACATTCGTTGAAACTAAAAGTATTGATGATATCATGAATATTGATTTAATCGCGTTAAATTACAACACTTTAGAAATAATATTAATGATATTAGTTCATTTATGAAATTGATGATAAAGAGTAAAAACATTATAACGTAATGAATCACTACCACAGAATAAAATGTAATAGACCTAACCTTGTTATTCCTATTTATCTTATTACTATAGTATTGACCACACTGGAAAATAGCGCCGAACTACTCGTGACTCGTGACTGTTTTTTCCGCTACTATTTCTTTTGGTCTTTTGTCTTTCGATACCTACATTACTCAACATTTTATACGATTCCTACTGTAAACAAGTCGAAATCGTCAATTCCCCCGAGATTGAACTTAGAATTTCTCTACACATTCGCACGTATATTCGGTGAGAACTTGGCTGACGCTAACTGTTTGTTCTGTAGTTTGTGCCGCCGGGACTATAACAAACGGCGAATTAGATTCATCGGCCTATTTCCTAAGACTAGGACGACGTACCGCAGTCTAGTCAAGTGCCTCGGGGACTTCGGCGATTCGGTACCTCTACCCTATTATTCCACTATCCTGCCTTCGCATACGTGCGATCCCTATTTATTTACTGGACCTTAGCAGCACTTTCTGCACGTGCCTTCCGTGATTCCCCATTCCTTCCTTCGGACTGAATCTTTTATTTGATTACGTCGCATAAAGATTCTTACTCGATCCTGCTGAGATTTGCGATTCAATTTATCATGAAATGTATTTTCTATTGACATACGATTATTGCGAATATAAAGTAACTAATATCAAAAATAATTCAAACCATTCTGACGATGAATGATAAATATTTTTTTTTTAATAGCATACCACGGGACATCGTGATTGCGTTGCGGCTATACATAATTCAAACAAATTGCGTTTGGTAAAAAATACTGTTATTCGTGTAAATTAACTCATGCAATATTTTCCAAAAACCCAATTTACAATTTAAAGTTGTATCTACTAATCTCCACCGCATTTGCAAATAAGTGTCGAATTTATCCACACCAACTAGTTGCTTAATATTAAAAGTCGCCACGGATTTACAAACTATGGGTGTTCTCTTGACGTTTAAGAAGCTTACTGGTGTTAGAAATTTTACTTTACAGGTTGCCTCAAAGCAGTCCTTTCCCGTCTTTATTGCGAATTGATCATTTGTTTGATCGTATTTGGTTGACAACCGTTTTTAGAATTGTCTTGGTCGGTATTCACAGGGGATTGTGTCATTCTTCAGAAATGTTTTGGCACATACGAGTCCATTTTTATCTTCAATTTCGAAACTGTTTCTTCCGAAACAACATAAATTAGATCGCTGCCGAGAATTCCAACTACTGTTTGAGCTTGTTAACGGTTGTTCAAAATCTTCCTCACATACAAGATAACTTCATCAAGCACTTACGTAGGTACGTTAGGATGCTGAGAGTAAGAGGGGATTTTCAGTCTTTTCACGTCGAAGATACTCTTACATACTGATTGATGCTTGGTTGTGTTTCTTGAACATTAAAAGAGAAGTTTTAGATGCAAATCGGTGACCTACTTCGAAGGGACAAGGCCGACTTGTTTTGTGTACTATCTACCTACTCATAGGGATTCATGTGCGGTGAGCGGGAACCCACAATATCTTTTATGTGTCATTTGACTTCGTCGTTATTGGAATTGCGTCTTTAACATGAGTAATTTGTTTGCCTTCGTAATCTCAGACTATTGGTTTATACCAGATAACTTTTTATTGTGTTAATTTAATCATTTGTTTTGTTACGTTAGGTCTAGATGGATATTTTGCACTATTAGAATAATTTTAAATGTTTCTTCCGATTTTAACAATCTCAGTTAGGGTTTGATGGTGTCTCAAATTTTGAATACCCTGCACTGTTATTCTACACTCGTACCTAATTGTAGTGTGTTGTCGGTGTATCGGTCCTATCTGATAAAGGAATATAACGCGAGTGCAGCTGCGGGCAATAACTTGTATAAATGTAGTTTTTCTTTACGGTTCACCTTAAACTTCTAACTCAATCGGTTTGCCTATTAAAATATTCCACTGTAGTGGTGTGAATTATTTACATAGATCAGCAAAGCGATAATTCCACCCTTCTATTGAATCCACATTCGAACAGTTAAACAAATACCTACGAAGTTAAGCAGCCGATTTCGAACACAATTGCGGTTAGTGAATATATTATGGAAAGTAACTTAGTAAGGAACGTCGAGAGTACTGTTTGCACCCGAATTGAAGTAGCGCCCGAACTGTCGATTTGCAAGGCAAAGTTCAACAATTGTGAACGTTAAAGAGAATGCAGTTATTATCTGATGCCACTTGCAAATACCAGCAATTTGCGCACTGCCGTTCTTTGTTCGCTGTCTTTTGGGACGGGATAAAGCAATTAAAACGGAGATTGCGAATATCGGGAATAAATTGAACTTCGTACCATTCAATCGAACTTTACGGATTTCATTTTATACGTTTGAGAAGGCCGACACGGTTATACGATTAGAGACGGGTCTTGGAACTTTATCGTTGTTTTTTTTAAGACCCTCGATCCGACACGATGCGCAGCTAGTGATCGCGTTATAAATTCCAACGAGCACGAATCAGTTTGAACAGTGAATAAAGTGAGTGTCGATGTCACCAGTGAAACAACGCGCAGTGCACTCAAACTTCGGATGGTAGGATGCGCGGCTGGCGTGTGTCCGCGCGGCGGAGACGCTAGCGGGAGAGGTAGGCGCCAGCGGAAAGGGTGTCGGGGCGCGAGCGCGAGGACTGGTGCCCGCACGAGGCGCGGCGGCATGCGCTGACGTGCGCGCGGCGCTGCGCGTGCTGCGGCGCGGCGCGATGCCCGCCCGGGCCTGACATGGAGGAGGGCGGGTACTGGCGGCCGTCCTGCTCGACGCTGTCCCTCGCGGAGCACCATGGCAGCGCGCCGCACCTGCCGCACCTGTGCGCGCGCCACGCGCCGCAGCCCGCGCGCCTCGCGCACCGCCACGCAGCGCACCACCAGCACGCGCATGCGCATGCGCACGCGCACGCCGCGCACCCGCTCCATCTGCCGCATGCGCACAGCACGCAGCACGCCTCGTGCCCGGTGCACAGCCCGTTCAGACAACCGACGCCGGAGTACTGCGCCGCGCACGCACAGGTATTATTTACTACTTACTATCTGGATCGTGAAAGTTTAGTATTCCATGTATTCCAAGTAAGTGTAGGTACCTACCTACTAAACATTAAGTGTATAATACGATGATCATTTTGTCTGATATTGTGCTGGAAGTCACACCTGTACCCGACAAGCAAAACTGGTTTCACGACAGAGAAGCCAATCTCTGGGATAAATTATTTGTTTTCCAATTTTTTGTTGAAAATACTTGCAACGTCAGTGTGTCGCCACATAATTTGTCCCGTGTTCGTTAATACGGTGTTTTAACGTCGCAACAAAATCGTGAAATGCACGTGCGGGCGGGATCTGGAGCCAAGTCACGGACCCGCGTCATGTGCACCTAATTTATAACGAGGGAAAGCCTCCAAGCAATTCTGTCGAGCGCACATTCTCCGCGATAACGATTTACATTCAAACCCTCCCCTCCCCTCTCCGGTTAACCTCACGCGAGAATGGTAAAAGTAAATTGAACGATCACTCATATTTAAATAAAATTTTCCTCTTCCTTCGTTCACACGCGCGATGGTTCGACCGCATAAAGAGATTTATATGTTCGGTAATAATAATAACAATGTGAGTGATTTTTTATGTTTTTACATTTCTGTTTTATGGCGTTACTCTTTGGGACTGAAGGTCATTGTGATCTGACAGATGAGACACGTTTTCCGCCTGTGGTTTCAGCTTGCCAGTGACTGATACGTTCTATCTTCTGAACGTGCAGTATTGATTGCGGAAATGTAATCCTATTGTCGTTCATGTACAGTTTCATTAAGTTGCTGACGAACGGGCATGAAATGGTAATAATAATAATAATAATAATAATAAATTTTTATTTCAAGTAACACAGACTCATATTTGTTAGTATCTTAAATAATTACTTATAACCTATGTTAGTACCTAACCTAAACTTATCACTACAAAACGTTATCACTACCTATATATACATACACTATATACCTACTGTGGCATGAATCATTGCTGTGCCATTCCATTGGAAATGGCACAGCAATGCCTCAAATAGCCACAGTCTAGCCTGCTGGCAATCAATTTCAGG
>DWMR01000879.1:0-10777 GCA_018245355.1 Dalla costala | reverse complement strand
GGCTTGTGCACCTTTCGGTGTCTCCGTTAAAGTTACTTTCTTCTCCGTCGGTTATTGGTTCTTCGAACGAATAGGCTTTTGCCACTACAGCTTGTGATTAATGATTAGTTTAAAAATTAGAAAAAGGTTTCAAAACTCAAAACTCAAATTTTTTATTTCGTCATGAGGTACATAATATACACGTGAGAAACGTCATAAAGAACATAAGAACATAAAGAGAAAATACATCGGTAAATTGGTCTTTTTTTTTTGTCCAGTCTTCCCCAATCACATTGTTTTTCATCCTATCTCTCGAATCTATAAACATTTTTTTTTCGGGTTCAATGGAACAAGTGCCTAATGAGTGTGTACCGACGGAGATAGGTTCGGTGTAAAACACGCCCACGTAACTATGCTGTCGTATGCAAATTTTATCTTGTGGTGGCTAGAAGCGGTAGTAATGGCTCCAGCTGACCAGATGTCAGACTTTTCAGGCATTGATCAGGCCCTGCGCCCGGCTTTTAATGATGTCAGGCTTTTTGCCTACTGTAATTATTTACGTTAATAGCAAATTAATTGAACTCCGTTTGAAATCGGTAAATCGTAATAATCGCGTTCCACACAAATGTCAGCTCTAAACTCTTATCACTATGGAACATTTCAGACAGACTACAGGAATTTAAGGCGTCGGTAGGTAATACATTTTTGTTTCAATCTAAATTGGATTATGTGACTACGTAGAAACGTTGTTTTCAGCAGAAAACAGTAATTGCAAAAGCAAAACATATAAGATATACCTAGACGGGTGTATCCACAGAACATATATACCAAGAGGGGTGTATCGCGTCAACTTTATTCCAAACTTACCACAAATACACGAATACACAAATACGTCAAGCCAATGTCTACCATAGATAGATAGATAGTCAGACAGACAGAGAGATATAAATAATATGCTTTATTGCACACACGATGTAATTAAAGCAACGTAAGAACACAATAGTAGACCATTTACCATTGAGTTAATATCCTGCTCTGAATCCCAAACCACAACGAAACTCGCTGTGAGACAGGATAGCCTACCCAACGGATGACTCCTATCGCCATTATAGTCCGGGAAGTCCGGGGCGATAAACTCTAGAATCGGTTGGAAAGAACGTGTTAGAAATCACTAATTTAAGGAACGGTTTTACAGAAATGGAAATCATTTTACTGTCACAATACGTTATGGACCGGATAGTCACTGAATCTTACTTCACGATCCTTCCTTCCGTGTGAACAGTGGAATTTAATGACACTATTAACATATAGGCCTGAAGGATTAACGTTATTTTAATAAATTCAAGCATACCAAGCCAAGGACCTAAGTAAGACATATGTGAAGTAACTACTGATTTGTTTCGGTTTAAAATTTACTTATGACCCAATTTACATGTACCTAAAGTAAGAGCGTGTAAAATTGTCCCCACGGTCGGTTAGTGTACAACAGCAATTATGTTCTAATGGTGAGGTCAGTTCCTCCGAACTTAGTCTAAAGTTGACTCGAGTGATTTACCCGCCGTCACTAAATGCCTCCATTATACCGTTGAATAATTTCGATAGAGATAATAATTTTAGCGTAAATACTTGTCAGAGCGCCGTATCACACGCAAGGTCCGTTAATCTGATTTACGAGACTTAACAACAGTTTGATGCAGTTTGAGATAGTTTATATCACGCCGATCAACGGCTCGAGTCTAATAAATACTCCTATTGTGCAGTGAATTCGCCATGACTTGATCGATACAAAGCAAACTTTTGACCTCAGAAAATGCCAAACATAGGAGGTGAGTGTTGCGTGAGAATTTCTTAGCAAACGACCAGAATGTTCCACGTTCAGGGTCCGTTCGAACAATCTCTGCGTTGCGGGGATGAGGTATCGCCGAACGGGAACAAGACCCTCGCAGCACTTGCGAAGATCCACAAGCATTGCACTGGCAAATCCCACGCACATGGCTGCGTCGATGCTAAACACAATCCCCTGGTCAAGTCTGACTCCAGTGGAAGTCTCCAATCGAGAAAATCATTTCGAGGTGACTGCATTATCGAAATAAAAGACACTGTAAAACCCGACAGCAATTTTTCCAGAAACAATGGGTTCACAAAGAGCTTCAGCAACAGCACTAGCTCCTATGAAGGACATAGTGACACAGACTCCGAAAGCACGTTCAAAAGTCGTTTAGAACACAACAAGACTCCAGATGCTTGCGAAAGATTGTTCACGCAGAACACAAGAGCTTCCCTATTGAAGACTGCTCGAATGAGATACGCTGATGATAGTGTCATATCTTCAATGCATGACGAAGTCGACGGAGAAAAATGGAAGCAAACTTTCAATAGAACTCCCTCGAGATCGAGTTTTAGAGAAAGAAAATCTGCTGTCGTTACCATTGAGGAAGTGAAATCGGACGGTCTTCATGACAACGAAGAAGGAATAGACGAGAAGAAAAAATTGCAAAACATGTCTCATCTGCAGAGGAAGGGATCATTTGGGAATCCAGCGAACGGAAAGTCCAGCACCAATGGGGTTAAACTTCCATGGAGAGGGGCCAGTAAGAACGGGAAACCGGAACCGTTTGTACGTACGCCGTCTTTGCGTGGAAGCATTCGGAAGAAGACCGCGAAAAGTGATGGTGTCCCTTGGAGGAGGCTGTACGAGCTTTCGCTGTGGAGAAAGTGTGGAGTCAGCTTCGCGTCGAACTGGGCAGACACGGAGCGCGCACTCCTGCGTCCGTGGAGCGAGCTGTCTTCCCAGCCGCCGCCGCCGCCGTTTTCGGTAAGTCGAGCGTCAATCTTGTATACAGCCCCGGGCGCCGCCTGCACTTTGTTACCTTACATTGCGTATAAGGCATCAATTGATTGCTGCTCTGCCTTTTTATCGATGGGGAGCGCACGATTTCGAATATCGTACCGTCGGAAGCGGCATTCACGGTAAAATCGCTTCAATCAGCATCGATATTGACTACATGGGCCATTCTGATGCCGTGTTTGCTGAAAAGGGCACTGTGGATGTGTATATTTGGCTACTACCCATTAGCGAGCCACTGTGAGCATGGATCTCTCCTCTGAACTGAGCAAGACATAAGCGTACTCCCTTCCTTGTCACTGGCCAACCCATTGTCGAAAGTTTTTAAGCCGCACTACTGCCCCCGCCGAAGCTCAACGACTGTTATGTTATCTGCACCAAATGTTTAACATTTTGCAACATGTTCAACAACATGTTTGCAACATCTTTAACTAGTTTTGCTACTAGCAGTTACCCATCAAACTACGGACAGTCCCGACCACGCACGAGGTTAATTTTACCGGTCACATTTGTAACAAGCCACAAGCCTATACATTCATAGGAATGCTTCATGATGTGGTACATTCAGCTGGTCTGTTCAGGTACTTGTTGTAATCTTATCTGGCCACCATACGATGCGCCGCTCCTCTGTTTGCTCCGGTGCAGATAATCTTTAATGGTGTCTTTTCATAGTCTTTGACAGTGTGGAGTTATAACAACGGATACTTTTTAATAATAGGTACTTTTTTGTGCATTTTTGTTAGTTTACTGATTTGATTTGTTTCCATGATGTTCTTTGTTAGGAGCTCTAGATGATTTATATTTATTTCAGTGCATATTTTGCAATTATTCCATATATCAAAACGTATGAAACGCGCAATGATTCTCGTGTCATTGGTTGCAGACATACTTTTACTAGTACCAAGGGCGACCATTAAATCCTCAAAAGTAACAATGCGACTTGTCTATGACCAACACAGAAACCATAACTTGGCTAGAACTACAGATTCATAGCTATCCACACGCCTTGGGCACTACAGATTTTCACCGTGAGATCCTTTTGTTATGCAACAGTCGCGAACTAGCTACTTTGGTAACCTATGGGGCCGATCAATCACTTTCGAATGCCACGTTTGTTTCCCATTTATAGTCTGTGGAACGGACAGAGAACAACAACTATCCTTCGGCGAATTAATTCTTATTCAAGACAATTTACTTTGTCCTAGCGGTGAACAGCCACTTAAATCATTAACACTGTCTAATGAATTGTACAGTAGCGGTGCTAGGTGTCTTGCTTGTTTATATAACCAGAAGTGAATTATACAGGGGCATTTAATACGTTCTTATATGAACTAATATATCTTCTTTACTTTTATTTTAACCTCCGACTAGTTTTTAATATTTTTGGGTTTTCATATTTTGTCAAAATATTTCTTTTTTGGACAGTTCCATCTAGCATTTAATCCTAATTGGTGAAAGCGAGATTGTTCACTTTGTTAAATGGGAATTTGACTGTCAACAATTTGAAATGTTATTGACCAGGTTGGTAACCAGGACCTTATGTTCAGTGTGACCTAGGACGCATGAAATTTTCGCAATAAATTTCTTTCCATTCAACTGATATAATTGTAAGGCGTTACTGCGAACACGCAGATCCGATTCTTGTATTTTTCCAACGCTGTACGTTTGTTAAAAAACAGCTTTGTTAAAAATAAAGTAACGCGGCTTTCTAAATGGACTTACGATGTTTTCTTTCACCGAAAGCAGACGATATTCAATGTCTTAAAGCGCACATAGCCTAGAAAAGTCATAGGGCGGGACTTGAACCCCGGACCCCCCTAGTAGGAGGCCGAAGCCTTAACCACTTTGCTACCAGCGCGTATTATCGTCGTTTGAACATTAACGACATCAAAATTGCTAAACCTCTAAAGTCGCCGGTAGGCTGCTACAAGGCGCGCTTACATAATGCAGCAGAACGCGAGAGGCACGAATATAAATATTATGCTTCCCATCGCAGGAAAGCGTGGGTTGGAAATCATATGCTAATTGTTTTAAGATGTTTTAAAGTCGGCCTAATACTATACCATTCGCCCACCCCACATGCGGCATTCCTTGCTGTGTAAGTGCATTAGAAAAGCTCGACACTATAGGTAAAATTGACAAAATGTTAATTCGAAAAAGTTAAGTTCCAAGTATTGTCTGTACAGTCCCTCTAGACAAAAATATATTCTGTTCACGCTAGCGCTAACGACATCTTAAAAATGTATGGTAATGACATTGACACATGGCGTGACCGCACGTCACTTTTCCGCAGCTGATGTCAATTCCCATACATTTTGAAGATGTCGTTAGCGCTAGCGTGAACAGAATATATTTTTGGCTAGTGGCCAGGCCGGGAATTACGGGTAAGACAGCTTATTACTTCTGTTTCGCTTTCATTAATTTGTCTATCTACCAATTGAAATTTTTCCAATTTAAATTTATTTTATTTGCAAGTAAAGAACTATCAGAAAGATATAATTCTTATTATAACCCAAAAGGGTATGCTGCAATTAGTTTTAAATTGATCGGTTTACATTTAGATTAAAACCAGTGGTGGATTGACAGGAATTGGCGATATACGACCGGTCCTCTGTCCTCTGACTCCAGCAACCATCTTTATTTGCTACTGTTAATTTAAGAAGTAAATTTAAAAACTCTTGTATGGATTCATGACTCTTATAACGATATAATCGCGGTAGGCACAGAATTTTCCTTCCAGCTTTGTTTAATATTATAAAGCCGTTGTTGCTCTCACAAGGTCTGATTACATATTCGAGCTTCGTGGTGAATACGAATACACACAACAATGCTTTTGGGATTTGCTACCGACAAGTAGCTTTTAGGTACCCCCTCTACACTTCTCCATCTTGAAGCAGCATGCTTTTCAGTCGGAAAGGTGTGGTAGGGTACATCTGTACGAGAGGCCAGCTTTTAGTTCTTGAACTTTAATAAATAAATCTATACATCTATTAAAATTATAACTAGTCGTGGTCTGTACATGGAAAATATATGAGAAAAACTTTTATTTGGGGCCTTTATTAACGCAACAGAACCCAAAGCAATGATTTTTAGAATTATTGTCTGTTTGTCTTTCGTATTCCATCTCTTGGGTAGCAAACTGTTACGTCCTTAGTCAATTTCTCCCTTCTTGTTCTCATCATGTGTCTGATCCATTTCCATTTGAGCTACTGAATCCTGAACTTATAATATTCCTAAAAGTGCTCCTGAAAAATAAGGTTCCAATCTGATCATCGTTAGCTTCCTTTGTCTGCTCTGGTCTCTAGAGGACCCGGGTCTTCCACAACTGCGACGAACTTATGCGTATCACGCTGCTCCAGTATAGATTGGTGGAAGACACTTACTGCTGCTCTTTGCTTGCTGCTTACTGCAAACCGGTTTAATGAATGATGATAGAAAGCTGTCCCTACGTATGACGTGTGTTGCTTCAGGAATTCATATCTATTGTGATTTATTTTCGATTCGTCAGAGGCGTGCGAAAGTGGCACTAAGTTAATAATTGAATAGATTATAGCAGCGATTCTCAATCTTCTTTATATTTCGTTCTGGTCAGCTGGTAGTCTGTGAACTATTTTACTATTAACTGTCTGAATTTTATTTTCGCCACGATCAATAAATTATAAAAGATGTCTCATGAGACCTTGATATATACAAAATTAGAGTGGCTCCGTCGTCAACATTCACTTGCTTAATCTCATGATGTCTTCTTCTTGTTTAATATTATTATCACTGAGTTTTTACGAACAGTTGCTAATTAATTATTTTTGGACTTGTCTAATCTCTAACGCTTAGTAAGATATCAGATAAATGTTATTGATCGTTGAGAGTCACTGCCTGAGCCATGGCAATCGGCAAACAATGGGAATGTCGTAACATCTCCGCAATGTCGATCTCGCATATAATTTGTCTCCTGTATGCCGCGATTAACATTGCGAAATTCATGAAGCATTCTCGTGATTGATTGAGGTTAGCAAGTCGTTTTAAATGGGAATTTTAGAGCTTGACCAACTTAGAAATGTGATGATAATGATAATTCGTTAAAATAAAATTAAAAAGTTAAAATCCATTTCAAATTACATAGGCTATTTACGTTTTTGGGACTATTATCCACAGTGAATGTACTTCTTTTCAGTAATTATCCATCATAAAATAATAATATCTACTCGAAAAATTCGGACTATTTTTTTCAATAATTTAATTACGTGATAAATTTAATGACATGAAAAATATTTGACTTAACTTTATTAACTTAATTTTCCCTCGAATTCTAACTCGACATCAGTGTTCCGAACCCGAACGAAGCAAAGCCAGGATTGTTGAGTCACAATTCACAATGTCACAAACCATCTTTTTAATCATTGAATGAATGCACTGGCAATTTTCAATTATTTGCTTTCATCCGATTGGATGCTAATTTCAAACGAGTCGTCCACCATTCTATGACTACTAAAGTTTGTAAACAACGATTATTGAAGTTTTTACCATGTTTTCTAAATATTCTCTTGATAATTTTATAATATTTATTTTATATTATAATTTTTGTGTCCTACCATTGTCTTCGAGTCTAAATCTGGTTATCCAAAGACCTGATTTTCTTAAGAGAATACGCTGCTTCCATCGATGTTCACCTAAATTGAAAACGCCTTATTGGCCTGACATCTCCCATGGAAACATTAGAATTGTTCCTATGAAACGTAATGCTAGAAAAATGGATAACATTTTTCAACATTTAATGAATACTTAGACAAAACCACCTACTAAAAGATAATGACTACCTAAATTGGTTGAATAATGAAGCTACGTGGACGGTTAGAAGGGAGGCGACACTAAACAACACAAGGACACAATTAATGTCAAGCATAATTCGTCTCCTACACAACAAACGCCTATTGCGTGTATTCGCACGTGGTTGAAATTCTGAACGTCATGTCGTGTTACGCAGTAGCAGAGTGTGCAAAGTTGAGAGTCTTAGATCAGAAATCTGAGTCTTCTGACAAAGCTTGGATTTTCTTTGTCCATCTTAAAACTTTTTGACGTCGGCTGGTGTTAAATGTCTGCTCCCAGAGGCGATGGTGACGACTTCCCATCCCGTTACTTGTGTGCTTTTTCGTTGGTATAACTTGACTATAAAATAATATCAAGCTATTTCTGCCGTGATTTAATTGTTTGAATGACTATTTGAGAACTGAAAAAAGAATAACTCTGAGGAGACTTCCTCGCTTGCAGGATGTTTGTTGAGATTCCTAGCTTCGGATCAGATTACAGTTCCGTACCGGTTCTTCGTTCAGCTATGCCCTTGCACTGCATTTGCGAGCTATTTTCCTTACGCTCTTAGGGTTGACACTATGGATTGTTTTAGAGCTGATTAGCAGTACCACCAGTTTAAACTCCGGTAGAAATCCGTTTGCAAATCGTAATAATAGCATTCCACTCAAATGCTAGCTTCAATTTTCTATGATTAAGGTACATTTCAGGTTGACAGCTTTATTATTATTTATTCTTCATTGTCAACACCTAAATTTAGGTTTTCCAAAGGGCGCATTTAATGCCTGTTGGCATTCTGTGCTAGTCAATAATCAATTCTGTGTGCTAATTCAATAAGTTTTGAATGAATTTCGGTTTCAAACTAAGTATGTGGCAATTGAAAAATTAAAATAAACACAGTAGATGTGTAATATGTACAGCCAATTTTTTGGTTTACTCAACCGTCAATAAATGAGCATTAATGTATTTGCTCAATAGTGTCGCAGATTTAGTATGCAATAAATGAATATTACCATAATTCTATGCGTTTATGATTCTAAAAGTAGCAACTTCGCGAGAAACCTGCGAACCTTTAACTATGTGATGAACTGTCGTGCATTGAAACTACGATGTTTATCACTTTACGACTGCATGTTAAATTGCTCTTAAACATGTCGTTAGCATATTTCCTTCACTTATGGAAAATATTTGAAGTAAATATCGAAATCTTTGCCCATTATTGGCAATTTCCTTTATCAAGAATATTGTAGTCTTTAATTTGAATTCGTTGTTGAATGACCCATAACAACAAAACTAGTGTTTCACCTAACGCCCAATGAATGTTTCATATTTTATTCATTATCATTGTCGGAATTAAACGTTTCTCTGTCAGATCCCTATGACGTGCATACCGATGCCTAGTCAGGAATCCGGCATCGAACGGGACTTCCCGTATATGGAGCATGCTGGTTAGTGTTTGACATGCGTATGATTATCACTTCATTCCCTTTAACAGCTCAAGAAGTCGTTAGATTACATCTGAATAGATTAATTTAATTGCGGGAATGTTAGTTTGCCGTCCGTGTACTATACTACATAGTATAGTACCTACCCGTAGTTTGATTTTGTCATCATGCCGGAGAGTTGTCTTTCGTTCTACTCGAGTTTTTTTTAGATCATATTTCACGTATACGTCGCCCCAGGGAGAATATAAGTGAAGCAAGGAGATCACCATCATGTTTCCATCCTTATTCCATTTATAAGGTACTTGGGATCAGCACAGTTTCTTGAGACTGCGTAAGAACGAGATTATAGGATATTTTTGCAAAAACAGATATGCTTCGCACACCCATAAAAGCATTATGGATTACTTTCAGGCGTGCAAGTACTCGAATCGCCCTGTTTTGTAATAGTCATAGTAATTTCTCATAGTAATAGTAATTTCTCATAGTAATAGTAATTTCTAATAGTAATAGTATTCTCTAATAGTAATTTCTAAAAGTTAGAGGCATGTGCTTGGGATTCAGACCTCCTAAATACATTTGGTCATTAACTTTCTGCCTTTAACCTATTCATCCAGCACGAACTGGCGACTGCTCTGGTAACTGTGTTGCTCGTTAGGTCCATGCTTATTCATGACATGATGTGTGAAAGTTCTCTATTGTTACATTTCGGTATGTCGCTAAGTCGAAACAGATTGTTTACTTGCGAAATAATGCTAATGGAGTATTAGTTAGTGGTCGCCCTCGTCATCCCGCGCTCGACACGACAACTGCTGTCTGCGTCGCCTTGACACTTGACTCCTTGTGACTTTTGAAGGCGTGTTGCTATATCTATTAAATCTACACTATGACATTTGCGTGGCATGTTAGTTTTATTTCAAGGGCAATGCTTTAGCAGCAAACGGGCATCCCTGGTCAAAAGTGGTGTCTTCTTAATCTGCTGAGGTCTGTAATGGTTCCTGTGTTATGCCCACAAGACGTGGCCACCTCATCTTCAGAAGTAGCAACTTATCTGTGACCAACTACGAATAGAACTTCTTGCTAAAACAGCAGAATAAATAATAGTGTTTTTTTTTTATCTTATTTTTTTTTGGAAAATTTACAGCTAAAATAAGTAGGTACAATATACATTATTATAAAATAGAAGGCCAATTAAAAGATTTCACGTGTAAGACCACTGACAACTGAACAGTCCTTATTCTTGCAGTCCTAGGAATTCTAATATTCCAAGTAACAAATACCTATTAAAACTCTGTTCGTACAGTCCTGGTTTAAGTTGGCAGGTGTCCGTCAGCGGTAGTGGCCTGCAGTTCGATATAAAAATAAAATATTATTGGTAAACCATGACCACTTTGCGTCATAAAACATCTCTCAGAAGTTGCTGTAGGTATCCATAAATTTGATTACCAATGCGGAAGACGCGAAACGCAATATTGAATTCTCGCGCTCGATAATAATAATACGATTATTTATTACTTGTGTAGTAGATATAGGATTATAAAGTTCGAGCACACAATCAAGCTAACGAGAGCAGCGCGAAAATTTACTTGTTTAAAAATATGTTGAGTTTGAAAAAGCTTTTAAAATACAAGCACCGACTGGATTCGTGGCGGTCCTCCACGAAACGGTTCTCGCAATCTTTTTTGCCGCGCACGCGTAAATTGTGGGA
>DWMR01000878.1:0-10780 GCA_018245355.1 Dalla costala | reverse complement strand
TGTATATCATAAATTTCTTTGTTTCGTACCATGTATGTTTTATGTTTTGATGGTGTACAATAAAGTGTATTATCTATGTATCTATCTATCTACCTAACACCGGTGCAACCAGTACTACTTCCAGATTACAACCCTGGCTTAATAAGGTGGTAGACGCTGGTAGTAACCTTATTACTTTCTAAATGTTAACCGAGGCATTTTTTCAGTGTAACGCGGCAGTGGGCGTGAAGTCTTTCTTCGACATGATGCACAGCGGGCCGCATAAGCTGATGCTGTTCGGTGCTGCCTGCACGCACGTCACTGATCCCATTGCCAAAGCCTCCAAGCACTGGCATCTTACACAGGTTAGGCGAAGACGTAAAAGGTTTCTTGAAAACTCACTGTACCTACTGGTAGCCAGAGAATCGCCGCAATGGTCTGCTATGTACACTGGCATCTCACGCAGGTCAGTCTTAACCTTATAAGGTTCTAACAAGACGTTAAAGCTTTTTAATTCGCTTTTACGTTACTCTGACAACTCACGGTGTTTAGGTACGCAGAGAATCATCGCATGGTCTACACACTGGCATCTCACGCAGGTCAGTCTTAAGTCTTAACCTTAGAAGACGTTAAAGCTTTCCGATAAACTCGTGACATTTTTTTACTGCTGTACTTTATTTTGTGATGTTCGTGGGACCACGACATTAAGTACTTAAATATCACTCCATAAATAATAGACATGAAAGAGTCCAAGTAGAGGATTTCATGTAGAGATACGACAATCAAGGCCAAGTGAGTGTACCTATCCATCGAATGGACCAGAATAGCCTCCAAGATCCGATTGTAACACAATGTAACTAGCTAGCTTGCTACATAGTTAGATCACTTAGATCCTAAGGGCTGCCAGGTGTCTATACCCGGTGTCAGGATCCATATCTCTATTCTCAAAGAGTAAACGTCACACTGTCCTATTTGAGGTTGATATAATTTTCAACTAACTACTATAACTACCATCTTTGTCATTCTTAATAGTTTTAATATAGGTATTTTTTTCATCTCGATCAGCTCTCATACGCAGACACCCACCCAATGTTCACAAAGGAGGCCTTCCCGAACTTCTTCCGCATCGTGCCCTCCGAGAACGCGTTCAACATGCCCAGGATCAGGCTGCTGGAGCACTTCAACTGGACCAGGGTTGGCACCATTTATCAAAACGAGCCGAGATATGCTTTGGTAAGTTTGAGATGCTTGTGACGATGTGATGGCCCAGTAATTTCAGGAAACGTCAAATGCAGATGATTTGGGTTGGAGGTGAGCCATCAGGAAGTCCTATGTCAAAAATCTGCAAAAAACATTTGGCTATCTTGGTGGATTATTGATTTGACCTCTTTCATACTATGAGGTGAGGAGACACGAAGACACGAAAGCTGTAAGGTTGATGATGAAAATTACTTTGTCAAAGAATAATTTTGAGCTCATAGCAGCCATCGACTTCACAAACTATAATAATGTTCTTTGCTTTTCCAGGCCCACAACCGTCTACTAGCAGACCTGGATGGATTCGATTTCGAAATAGTAGAAACGCAAAGCTTCGCGTCTGAAGTGAGGACTGCGCTCTCCAAGCTCAAGGAGAAGGACGTGAGGATTATTCTGGGGAACTTTAACGAGACTTGGGCAGTTCGGATCTTTTGTGAAGCTTATAAGTAAGTAAGCTCCATTTGCCTACGCCATCTTCATTTAGTAGCAGAAGTAGTTCGAAGGTATTAGACTGGTAAGACTCTTACCAAACCAATTTATTTTTGGGTACTGTAGTTACACTACTCTACAAAAACAAATAACAGCTGATAATTTGTCAGCTGTCTTTAAATTTACGCATCGCCCGTTGCATAACAAGTCCTTTATCTTCCTTCTTATCTTTCTTCTTGCTTGTCCATTCGTCTGCTTCGAACATCCTGGACCTAGAAAACTGGTAAATCAAAGATTTACGGTCAAACCTAGAATATGCATCAATTACAAAGGTTTATATTAGACGCCCACGTCCAGTAGAGGACCTTTTAAGGCTGATGGCTGAGTTAGACGTTTGTGATAGTACATCTGCGAACAAGGGTAAACTAGTGTGATTGGCTGACCTGGCTAACTCCGATGACGCTCTGATTTCCAGGCTGGATATGTACGGACGCGCGTACACGTGGCTCCTGCTGGGCACGTACAGCAGTAAGTGGTGGATGCGGCGCGCTCCGTGCTCCAAGCGCGACCTCACCGCAGCCCTCGACACCACCATCCTCGCTGACTTGCTGCCGCTTTCCACCACGGGCGAGACGACCGTGTCTGGGATCGTGAGTTTTGTGGTTTGGTTTTCTTTCTCGAGAAGCATAAAATCTAGTCATCTTTTGTCTTCGTGAAGCTCACAAGACGTAACACACTTGGGCGGCTTCTTCTAAGTCTAAGTCGTGCACTCTTGGCAGAGTGGTCGTGGTCATGCCTGGGTCGACTCTTGTGTCACCGCTGCTCTTGTGATGCGTCGCCATGTAGCTCTATGTTTGGCGGAGTGAGAAGCATTTATGGTTGGCTTACTTGGGCGGCTAACCACTCGTAATCTCGTTGCCTGGGTCTCGCACGTTGAAGGTCGTGATTAATTCTTCATGTTACTAGAAATATTATGAAATATGATATTGACATGGTGGGTATAGATACTGAATTGGAATATCACAAGCAGTGGACGTCTGAAGACTCATAGAAGAATTAATGCTGAATTGAAGCGATATGGTCCAACTACACTTCCATCGAACAAAGTCACCTCGAATACCACCAATGAGAGCTCATTGTTCAAGCAGCTCACTAATAGTATAAAACCTACAAAGCTTTTTAATACAAGTTTTCTACGATTATTCTAAGGTTGTTTATTGTTTCAGACTGCAAAAGATTACCAGGTAGAATACGATAGACGCAGAGGTCTGGAGTATTCTAGATTCCATGGATATACTTATGACGGTAAGTAAGGAGACAAGTTACGTTATAGCTACAGCTGAAGTCTACGGACATGGCCAATGAACTTAAATCTGTGTGCCATCTTTACCAAGCCATGGCATTCATGATTCTCAAGTAAGAAAACATTTAAGCAGTTTAAACCCACCTGAATCACGAGTTTTAATTCTGTTTGTGTTTGCAGGTATATGGGCAATGGCTTTAGCTATCCAGACTGTAGCACATCGAGTCAAGCTTAAATACAAAGAGAAAACAGTCCAGGACTTTCGGTATAGAGATAAAGAGTGGGAGCAACTTTTCCTGGACGCCTTGAGCAATGTCACTTTTGAAGGAGTTACTGTAAGTTAACCCAAGGCTTTGATGTCTATTTGTACAAAAATACAGCCAGTTTACTTTTGCCTCCCTATTAGCCAGGTCCTGTAGGATAGGTACGGGTTTCTACTCAACACAGTCCTGCAGCATAATCAATCACGCTTGTTGAATTATTGTGATGAAACTAAACGCAATGTAAATATACCTATAGATACAACAATATCTGCACGGGTCATGCACCCGATTATGCATGATACACCGTCCATCATTCCGGACTGTGCGACACAGAGGGACATCCTGAAAACCAGCGGTTGCGGAGTGGCCAATGCTGAGGACGGTCCGTTTTCGTTATGTATTTTGTACCTACTGTAACATTGTCATATCGTTTTGATTGCTGATTATAATAACTGACGAAATATATATTTGTTGCCCCTCAGGGTCCAGTCAGATTCTACGACAACGAGCGCAAGGCTTCGATCCTGCTGAAGCAGTTCCAAGGGGATTCAGTGGGGGAAGTGAAGGTGGGGGAGTACTGCGCGGAACGGGACCACCTGGACCTCAACAGTGGGCAGGCCTTCAAGTGGATTGGGAAGTAAGTCCATTTTAGGGCCACGTAGAGAGTAAGACTTCTTTAGGAGTACGGAATCTACTTTGGCTAAATGGTCCTGGACAGGTTATTAACAGGTTTCCGAAAGTAATTGACCATGGGTGGCCGCGATGATCTTCCTGGAAGCCGCTGATGTCGCGCGATGATGTTTCGCAATACCCCCAACCGGTGGGAATGATTCACGTCCGACAAGGATGTAAGGGCCGTATAACAAACGCCAAAATATTGCTCTACTTCTTTACAGCTTCCTATCTATCTATGAGGAATCACCTTTATACAACCTCACTTTGCTGCTTTACCTCTACGCGCTTTTTTATATCTGAAGTATCACCAAGGAGATCTAGAAGAAATATAGATATTTATGAACCACCTGTTCCAGAAACCCGCCGAAAGACCGCACCCTGCGGCTGATAGAGCACACGCAGGTCAACATCACGATCTACTCGGTGCTCGTCACGTGCTCGTGCCTGGGCATCCTGCTGGCCACCGGCTTCCTGGGGATGAACATCCACTATCGGAACCAAAGGTACATGTCGTCTGCTAGACCTAGACCCAGTCGAAAGGGATTTAGCGGCAGCCTTGCCTGCCCAACGTGTAATACCCTTCTTCTATATCTCTAACCCAGACTTAAGGGATTTAGTGCCAGCCCACCGAGTTATAGTGATTCAAAAAGCAACGATCGGGCTGGCAAGTGACTCCAATGTCTGCCCTTGAACCCCTATTTAAGGGTGTATTACTCCTTCACCAATACTAAAAAGTCGCTTAAAAAGATTCACCTAAACTAGGTTGACAATGACCTAATTGACTTCAATGACCCATATAATTAGAGGTGGTTGGTGAAATCTGGCACGATTCTCTGAGCGTCTTGCGCAATGCTAGCCTCCTACTCGAGGGGTTCGGAGTTCAAATGCTAGTTATGACTTTTTTAAATTACGTGCGCTTTGAGTAATAGAATACCTATCACCTGCGGTATCGGTATCGGTGTAGGAAAACATTGAGTTGTTCTCAAAGGCGTGTAAAGTCTGCCAATCCGTTTGGCCAGCGTGGTGGACTATGGCCCACTGTAGCTATCTATATCATCAGCTAGTAAGCCGGTGACGGGTTGTGATGATGATAAATCCTACGTAATAGATAAGATTATAAGTAATGGCCTAGAACTTATCTGCTATTATTTCCTAGGTACATAAAAATGTCGTCGCCTCATCTCAACAACCTGATCATTGTGGGTTGCATGCTCACCTACCTGAGTGTCATCTTCCTCGGACTGGACTCCAGCCTCAGCAGCATAGGTACGTTCCTCCAACTCACCGACTTCTCTCTTTTACTGTTGTCTTTTAACGCATAACTATAAAATATCTCTGTGTCCACTCTACCTTTCGGATCGAAGGTAAAGATAACAATTACATTAAATAAACAAAATTTCGCTGCCCAATTGGCCCTTGCTACTTTCGAATTGGTCAACGAACTGAAACTTTTGAATTTATTAAAAGCGAAATTAAAATTAGCACTTTCGATTCGCATGTCGCTAGCACATTGTACGCCACGCTGTTCCATGAACTCATCACTTTCATTCATTCTTAGGTCTTTCTCAGGAAACGCCGCGCGGAGGTAATAGCTCGCTCCCCCGCTTCGCTTCGATCCCGACCGGAACCCGCTAACCAAATTTTGGGAACTATATCCCTTTAATCTGTCTCGACTACTGAGATTATCTGAGAAAGACCTAGGTCATTTTCTAGGTCACAGGAGTCGACAGCATGTTTCCAAGTTTTGGTTTTGTTTCCTTTCCGCGACGCTTGGTCTAATAATATGTGATGTTCTGTGTATTTCAAGGCTTCCTCACTACAACTGTCGTAAGTACTTACTGTGTTTGTTTTGTCATTATGTAGTAGGTTTTTTTATGTGGCATTATCCTCATTGATCATATTGCTCAACTCCTTCGCTATGAGCGGTGTATCATCTGCTATTTCTTCTTGTTGATTCTGATTGTTTAAAACGCATGCCTGATTAATAAACTATTTCAACCTAAACTTAAATATGTACACAAATAAAATATGTATGAAAAAATATACTCGTAATTGTTAATGGCGTATTTCAAATTTACAAACACTGCTTGTTTGATCATTCTGCCACGCACAAATTACCCCTGGTTCTTTTTATTAACCCAACAATTAAGTTCCCTTGAATTTAAGGACCTCGTGTTAACCTGTATCTGAATTATCAAAAGCTTGTTATTATTTGAGGTAATGTATGGAAATTAAGTAAAATATTCAGCCATCATTCTAATTCTTACTATTTCTATGTTCCCAGCTGCGTTTCCCTACATCTGCACGGCCAGAGCTTGGCTCCTCATGGCCGGCTTCAGCTTTGCCTTCGGGGCCATGTTCTCCAAAACCTGGAGGGTCCACTCCATCTTCACAGATGTGAAGCTAAACAAAAAGGTATAGTTGGAAGGATATTTTCTCATCGCAGCCATTTGAATAAATTCAGCGGCTGGCATGTTCGTTGCATACCGCCAGGAATTCAGTAGTATGGCATTTAATGGAGGATATAAATGACCAAATACAGCTGGGAAGGATGTACTAGTTGATATGTCCATGAGTGAAAGAAGCTTGTCAACATCGACCCGTCCCAATTGGAAAACCCTTTAATCAACAAGAGCGACAATAATTAAAGTTTAAAGTGTGACAATAATTGCATTGCAGGTAATAAAGGACTATCAGCTGTTCATGGTGGTGGGCGTCCTCTTGTGCATCGACGTGGCCATCATGACCACGTGGCAGATATCCGACCCCTTCTACCGGGAGACCAAGCAGATGGACGCCATCGTAAGTATGAACATGCATGCGGCTGACCAAGCTACTGTTGTGATTTCTCAGATTGAACACTTTCGCGCGGCTTACGCTGAGTATGGAGCTGAGATCGATTGTACGTTCGAGTTACTGGTGTAAACGTATTTCTTCTTTCTACCCCCCAGTGTCTGCTACTTGCTACAAAGCACTGAGCTCCCTAAGTTGCGACTATATTTAAAAAACTACCATAGCATGATTCAGGAGCTCCCTAGCGCCATCTCTTTCCGAGTGGCGGAAATGCGGTGACATCTACCCGAATTGAGTAACCCAAGTAGCACGAGTAATATCCACATTTTCCACATATCCACTTCCACACTTCTTAAGCTTCTACCAAATTTTACCATTATCTTGTTTATTCCAGCCGCATCCAACGAGCGAAGACATCGTCATAGTCCAGGAGAACGAGTATTGCCAATCGGAGAACATGTCGATCTTTATCGGTGTCATCTATGCGTATAAAGGACTCTTGTTGGTAACGTATTCTTTTCATATAGTGGTCATTCTCATAAAATAGTCCAGTGACGCTGTGAAGGCCACTAGGGTCAACAGCAACTATCCATTAGAAAATTAAAACTAAACAAATAATAAAAAATTAAGTACAAAAGCACCGAATTGACTGAATCCCTTCTCTCGACCTCTTCCAGATATTTGGAGCATTCCTGGCGTGGGAAACGAGACGCGTGTCCATCCCAGCACTGAATGATTCGCAGCACATTGGCCTGTCCGTTTACAATGTCTTCATCATGTGCATCATGGGGGCTCCCCTTGCTCTTGTAAGTCTTTTTTGTTAAGTTGACTATCCAAACCAGAATAGTTAAACTTCTCCGGTAGAATAGAACGTAGAGTGTATGGCTTACATTAGCAGCGTAAGACACGGCTCTTCTCTAGTGGATGGATTAGTGGCCAAACAATGTTTATCATCATCACAAGCCAGCATTGGTCTGCAAGTGAGCACGAGTCTCCTCTCAGAATGAGAAGTGTTAGGCCATACTAAGCCATGCTGGCCAAATGCGGTTTGGCTTTGGTGAACTTCACGCACTTTTGTTAACATTATGGAGAACACTTCAGGCAACTTCATGATGTCTTCCTTCACCGTTAAAGCAAGTGATAATGATCTAACTCCGAAAACTCAGTGGTGCGTGCCTGGGATTCTAACCCTGGACCCTCCGAGTAGGACTCCGAAGTTTAATCACTCGGCTATCCCAGCTACACCAATGTTTAGTAGTCCAGAACTATGGTGGGTCTATTGGCATCTTATGAAACTAGAAGTATGAAGGTAGCCAGTTGGACGCGTTTGTATAGTAGATTTTTTAATGTGGTCTTAAAATTGATTTCAATTTCAGGTGCTTGCTGACCACAAAGATGCGTTGTTTGTGCTCATATCAATATTCATCATTTTCTGCACAACAGCAACACTTTGTTTGGTATTTGTTCCAAAGGTAAGCCAGTCACCCCCAATCTCTGCTATTTATCCATCCAGCCATCAGCTTTTAAAGGTCCACCGCTTAACGTAGAGATTCCTCTAATGGATGCCACTTCGACCTACCCTGTGTCCTCTGAATCCAGCAGTTTCCCGCTGCTTTCGTTTGCCACCAGATCGAAGGGCGGCCTCTGCTCCTTTGTCCAAGTCGTGGTCTCCATTCGAGGATCTGTGTTCCCCAAAACTTGACACAAATAAAATCAATATCCACTACTTAGTTATTCTATTCCAAATTCAAATTCAGCTTCTAGAACTCCGGCGCAACGGGCAGCCGGGCGCTGCGGGCTCGCGTATCCGCGCGACGCTCCGGCCGGCGTCATCGCACGAGTGTCGCGAACCCGGCCCCGAGCTGGAGCGGCGCATGAAGGAGCTGCGCCAGTACAACAACCGGTACCGCCGCACATTGCAAGCCAAGGAGTTGGAGCTGCAGGTGAGAGACAGAATACATCATCGTGATCGTCAACAGCCTCAGAGCGGAGGAGAGTTTAAGCAGGGCGGTTATGCTTAAACAAGGAAGTTAGCTAGCAAGAGGTCATGAAGTTAACTGAAGTGAAGTGATGGTCTTCCTAGTTAAAAAGAACCGCAGTCCTATTTGAAGACAGTCAGTTCCTATTCCTAGATACAAATCAGATCAAACACAAAATTTCTTGACGGTAGACGCTGGCAGGCCATTAGATTGCCCAATTGATTGTATCTTGGACTCTTAGACTCATACTCACAGGTTGTCTTGTTGACACACAGATGCTACTAAGCAAGTTGGGATGTGATGCCAGCTCGGAATCCTCTACGCGCGACTCCAAGTCTCCCGCTACGCAGAGGACACGGCTGCCCGTCCCAAAGGAAAACATCAGTCACCCCGGTAACAGTAGCACTTGGAGATTTTCAGGTCAATTACTTAATCATGTTGGAAGCAGTAAAGGTCAAGTGGAGATGTTACTTATCGAAACATTTCGCTGTTTCAAAAGGCATTGTTAGAGAAGAAGTTTGTTCCGGAGCAACGATCATGGCATGCTATGAGCGCCAAAACGTGGAATTTCTATCTATCTTTATATATTTATCTTTACCTTTGCCTCTTCCTTCTTTTTCTGTCTGTATCTCTGGATCTCTGACGTGCCTAGTAATGTTGGCGATGATGATAATAACCAAACCAATGTTCTCAACAGAAACAAGTGACATCACGTCGATGTGCAGCCTCAGCGCCGCATCTGCTGGCGCCGAGACCGAGTACAACAATATGCAAACCACAGTTGAGAAGTGAGTACAAGTAAACTCAGCAAATACTACTGATATATTGTCGCATAACGAGCAGTTTAACAGTTCAACCTAGTTACTACCTAACAAGCCTTTAAAACATAGTCAATTCCTTGAAGGAATGCAAAACCTAAACCACTACCTTTGCGATCTCATTTTGCCTTCTGAGCAAAGTGTGTGAAGTATTTCAAGTTCTCCATTGCTGTGTTTGTTCTCGGTTCCTGGTTATGACTAAACTTGCGACACGGGGCAAGCTCGAGGGGTGTTATTCATCATTCGACTTTCTACTGGTACATTAATAGCACTCTTTTGATCTTGTTAAAGGCCGAAGTCTTCAGCGCCACCAGAGCCAGTGAAAGAGGTGACGATCAAGGAGCCAAAGAAAGAGCAGACAAAGAACGTTTCCTTCAAGAATCATCTGGACTACACCAGCCCTCCGCCAACCTCCAAGGCCGTTCCGGAAAAAGACCAACTCGCCAAGCTACCGTATGGATGGTCAACTGAGGTAGAATGCGCTCTTAGACTTTTGAATATTAGGGTATAATAGACAATACCTTGCATTACCTCTTAACGTATACTCTTTACTCACATCTCAGAGTTGTTAATATACAACTCATATTAAAAGGATTCGTATCCATAAGAATTCACAGAAACACTTTTGACACTAAATAAAAAACCCTAAATAATTTCAGCGGTTTGTCCTGGGTATTTACAAAAAGTCTAGTACGACTATGACGTAGTCGGTTTCAAATAGCAATGTTTTAATATAGGAGCCCCCAGACCCTCCAAAACCTGCCACGAAGGCACCAGAACCGGTCAAAGCTGAAGCCAAGACTATTCCGGCTTTAAAAGTTGCTGAGACAGCTACTGTGAAGTCCATGCCCGCCAAGGTGCAAGAGCCCATGTACACTAAAGCAGCCACACCAAAGGTAATATAACTTTTCATTGATAACTTGCCAGGTTGAAATCTTGGATCCGTTAGTCTTATTACAGAACGAAGATGATTTTTAAGGCATTATAAAGCCGCTCAAACGCAGAAATGCATATCTAAGGTGCTGCTACAACTATGCTTGGAGTGAAAATAAATGGTAAGGTTTTGATTCACTGTGCCGTTCGTTCAGATTGTTGTTGTATGTCGAAGGAAAGCAATTGTTTCAAGTATCAAACATAAAAAAATTATCATCTTAACAATCTGTTTCTGATGCTCAGACACCAGAACTTCACAAGAAAACCGTGAAGACCCAAGAGCCGGTGCCAACAAAAACTACTCCATCGCGAGAATCGAGAGAGAAGTCTGGTCCACGCGGCCATCGGCGA
>DWMR01000877.1:0-10780 GCA_018245355.1 Dalla costala | reverse complement strand
ATTTCACCCCAATATTGATTAAAAGGCACTTAGTCGAACTGCAAATAAGTACTAGGTATACGCGATAAAGCTGATAAAGATAATAATCCTTACCAATATTTTATACGAAAGTGTTCTTGTTGGTTTGTCCTTCTTTTACGCTGCAACAGAGTAGTAACTCGACGTAAACAGATATAGTTTAGGGGCCGAAGAGTGACATAATGCTGCTTTTTATGCCTGAAAAATGGACTGTCCTTGTGGGATAGGCAATTATACGCGGGCGGAGCCGTGGGCAAAGCCTCCTATCAAATAATTAACCAATTAATCTTTGGTTTGATAATAGTATTGCCAAATACGTACTAAGCGATCAATGACCTCAGGAAATTGTAGCATTCCGATCCGATAGTCGCACACGCCGGACCTACGCCGGACATAGCGGCCAGCAAACACTCGACCAAGGAAGATTACGAAACATTATCGCCCATCGGAAATAACCACTCGGATGACGGTAAAGTAACGAGCACCTAATGATTTAATGAACGGGAAGATTTTGAAATTGAGCTGTAATAATGTTAGTGCGTAATAATAACACTTCCATAAGTATATTATTTAACAGTAAATGTAAACAGTAATTTAAAAGTAATTTAACTCTACGTTCAAAGACAATCACATCTCATCACAGCAACCTGATGTGACCGTTGCTTTTGGACATTTTTGACTACCTATGAAATCTCTGTAACAGTAAACAAACAATTATGATGGATTTTTCACTAAATTATGTCACATAAAAACTAGCTAGCGTAAGAAATCCTTGGCACTATAAATAAAGCTAACCGATAAAACTCCGAAATATATGTCATTTGTATGCGGTCGGGTCAAATGATTTGACAAGGAATGGGCAGGAATATTGCGAACAAAGGAAAAAGGTTTAGTCGATGATGAAGGGGCGAGGGTCGGTTTCTATGCAATCATACACCGTGTGCGTAATACATGGCTAGTGGGGAACATGATACGCCAGTCGTATTTTCACCATATAACGAGAATTGGACTTTATATTGGATACTTTTGTATTATTCTGTAATAATATCGAGTGTTTACTAAGATGCCACGCGACTCTACTATTCCATGGCATAAGAGAATAGATAGAAATAAAAATGGATGCCTGATTACAACTTAAACTTTTTACTGTAAGTATGTCGACGGATACTAATTATGCTTATCTACAAAATGGTAACTTTTCAGTAGAGAAGCAAATACTTTTTTCCTTCTCTACTGAAAACCAAATTACAGTTAGAACCTATATAAAGTTTACTGCATTCAATGTGAAAATCGCTAGTTTTGTAGAAGCCTTTTCGACATCTCCAAAAAGTCAATCTAAACTTGGGTTTTGGCTTTATATAATTTTATTATCACGAAATCTGACATCTAATAAAATTAATTTTTACTTAAAATAAATAATTTAAACTGACTGTAATAAAGTGCGCAACCATTTGAGAACCCAATAAATGTGTATGTGATTGCAAAAAGTTATAAGTGAGTGTCCTTGAAACGTGTAAGTGAAGCAAAATACTTTCAATTTATCTGGAGATCGTTCACACGCGGCCGGCGCTGCGGTTGATGAGAATGTCACGTAACGAGTTTCATAAAAAGCGAGTAAACCAAATAAAACAGTGGCAGACGATGTACCATTTGGGTCCATAAAGTGAAATTGCTAATATTGTTCTCGTTTTTTAATTTCGTTTCAAGATTGGCTTTTTCATGAAACGATTTGCAATTTTATTTCATTGCAAAATAATGGCATAGGTAGGTACGAGAATCTAATTGAAGAAACGAATATTTATATGGTAGAGACCATTTCATAATTTTCATTTACATCCTACCTACCTAATAAGTACAAATCTATAAAATATATATAATTTTATGTAATTCTATCGCAAAGAGTTGGTGTATCCTTGCAACGTGTGTGGCAAAACGATTTTGAATAGGTAGGTACTTTATGCATTTAAAGTTTACCATTTTACACATTTTTTTTCTTCTAGAAAAGAACTCAGTTGCCACTGTGACTGCGGTTACTGATGATGATAGACTAAAGAGAAATATTACGATGAATTTATAACTTAGTGAAACAAAGTCCATTTCACCATGTGCGCGGCCTTGCCATTGCTACTTGCATATTGAGCATACAAAATGAGTGAAAGCATTGATTTTCAATATAAGTAATGCAATGTAGGTACGTAACTTGAATACATCTGACGGTTGATTGTATCAAAGAAAAGCAATATCGATTTCAACGAACCGGCCATTTATATTCACCTGCAGTAGTAATGAATGAAGATAATAATATTAATCTATGATCTATACATTCCAAAGATGCTCAATGAAATTAATAGATGCTTGCCGGTGTAATGGCGATGACAATGCTCTTTGAAAGATTTGAGGTGCCGGATTACATAATAGTATCATTACAAAAAAGTGAAAGAGTTGTCTTTATTTTTTACCCGATTACGTCAGAGGGAGGCAGTTCTTTGAGTGTTTGTATGTTGTAGGTACGTCTATTTCTTTGTAAACCTTTGTAGCCTAATAAAATGGATGTTTGACGGATTTTGATAGTAAGGTCACGTTAGATTCGTCTGGGTGTTCAAAATGGATAGGTATAAACATTTTGGGTAAGATAAATAACATATGGCGGCCGACAGCGTCCAAATACGCCTCTAAACATCGAAAACAAATGGAAATAAATCTGTATGTAATGTAAGCTCGTCCAATTAGTACGTATTAGTTGATTAGTAATAAGAATATTGGGAACTGTAAGGATGTACCTACCTATCGAGTGGGGATGTACCTATCGAGTGGTTAGAAATGAATTGGGTTGTAGTCCCTGTACCTGTAAAACTATCGTACGCTGGTGGGTCGAGATGAACTACTGCGGTGTTGTTGCACCAGCCCGGTGTCCGTTGACACATCACTCGTTACCATGACTTTCTACAACGATGATTCTCTCCAATTAACGGAATGATTGCCGGCTGAGCGTCTTCTGCGCACGCGACACACTTTACTCTTTATACGAGTCAAGCGAATTTTAATAGCCTTGTTTATGAGTTCCGAGATCGTACGCCAATTGATCGCTCTGGAACTATCTACGCGTAGGTACATTGGATAAGAAATAATCTACTTATCCACTTTGTTATCAGTTATTTTTCAGTTGGTCAGGCGACGCAAATAATATGTATTAATTTTACTTGTAATTAAACTTCGTTTTGGTCAGAAATATGTTGTTGCAGTTTATACAACAGGCGATCATCTCAGGCCTGAAGAGACGCCAATCATCTATGTCAAAGCTTCTAATTGGACTTATCATCTGCTAAGAGAACTACCTTACGCAAAAGTCCTAAGTACCTACTAGTACTTTATTATACTAACCAAATAGGTATTACCTAACAACTAAAACTAACAATGGCCACATTGCATTGCTACATTCCCGTTTGCTACATTATTCATACAAAAATATCCTTTATACCAATCATACAAATATCATTAATATTTTAAATGCGAAATTGCGTTTGATGATTTGGTGGTTTGTTCTTCTTTACGCAGCAACAGAGCCATCAATCAGTGAGTCACTTAGGCGTTTTATACCAGAAAAAGCGCGGGCGAGCAGATCAGCGGGCAAAGCCTAGTCTTATACATAGTTACTTATAGAAAAAAAATGCAGAAATACGGAAAATTAAAGGGATAATATCATAATGATTATAATATATTATTATCAGTCATGCAGGCACACCTGTCAGACATCGCAGTAGCAACCAAATAAGGAACGCTATCCACGTGCTATCTATGGCGCGTTGCGTCATATTCTATTCATATCGAGAAAGGCTGTGATTGCTATGGTGGCTTGGTGGGCAGTCGGCCCTTCCTGTCATCAGATTTGGCGCGGTACGTGAGTGGCCAATGCCAGCTACGAATCACCTTTAGGGCTGTTACAGACGGATGGCAACTTGCAAAAACAGCAATTTTTCAAACGATGCTGTCGATCTATAACTCAGATAAATCAATCGAATTGGCAAGCTTAACAATCCCATACGAACTAAGATTAAGGTACGATTTCAAATTGACAGCATCGATGCAACCGGTCGTAATCCTAAGTATTTCGTTGCTAGCTTTAATTGAACTATGTGAAGATGTATTTATTAACTTTGCTATCACAAAGCCGACCAATGTTGACAGCTGCCATTGTCAAATTGCCTCGACTGTCCTAGAGGTCCTAGTCAAAATATGACTGTTAGTATAAGTTAATCAAAAAAATATTAGTTATTATTATTAATTATTTATTGTTCATCTTAGAAATCTAGGGTTTACAATGGGCGGACAATGTGACTACAAAAATCGCCAGTAAGTATAAGTAAGTCTGCGCAGCCGGTTTCACGCTATAAAAATACGCCAACGCCGATCAGAGTACACCGCAGCAAATGGGTTAATATGGTATAAGTGGCTATTATGCAAATCCGCGCTTGGTCAGCGTGGTGGACGGAGGCTTCCTCTTGAGAACTCGCGGTATTGATTACTAACCAATCCTTCACCATTCTGAACCAGGGCAGCATAGTGGAGTACGTTCCAAGCCTCCTCAATTGCGAGCCGTCCGGGCCGCTAAAGGGCTGTAGCCAAAATGTTCATAGTTAAAGTTTCGGAGCACTTGTTCTGTACAGACTGCCAAAGTTAGGCTTGCAAATTCGTCCCATTTATTTTAGCGATGCGATGGTTTATATCTCAATCATGGCAGAGCAGGGTTTTATGGCTACGTTAAATCGTGCGTGGATGTGATAATAATACAGTCTCAGGCTTACACGGCGCGTTATCCTGATCAACGTAACCGCGTTAAATAATACCCATAAAATGTTCAATACGCAGAGGAATAAATTCCCTAAAGCCCATAAAAGGATACAACTAAGAACTTGGATTCTCTAACAACCGCCTAAAATATATTCACTAGAGACTATGAAATAAGACTATGACTTTAAACCTATTTACATAGTATCAGGTAACACTAAAAAAGGACGACACATAATTTTAACATTTTGTACCTAATACGATGCGGCCGGAATTTGTATGTTAAATAAACAAAAACAGAGCAACATTCTGCTAGGAATAGCAGTTTTCACTTGACAGGCAAGTTTTTAATCTTACTTTATCGACAACTATTCTCGTAATTAAACTCTATAAACGTAATGCATATGTATAGATTTCGTATCGAGTATTGGTTAAGAAGAAATCGAGTTTTGTTTTTGTTATGAGTGAGTCGCGCGAGATGCGATAAAAATAAAACAAATCATAATGTTGTTTTGGTTGTAATGATGCGTATGAAAATATTTTTCAAAGCTTCGTAATCATAATACATTTAAACCTCACGTTAAAAAGAGGTGTTTTATTATGTCTGATGCCTTTGCCTGTAAGTATATGAGTCGGAGGTCCTAAAAGATGCTTCCAATGTAGTTTTACGTGGAGCACATTTGGGGTTTGTATGACCGCTAGTGGTCAAATCTGTTCTCTATGTCCTGCATTTACAGTGGTATAGTCGGTTTCGGTTAGTACTTCCGAACTTGCGACACTCGGGTTTGTCACCAACCGTTCTAATAGTCCGTACTGCGTGAAGTCAAACGTCCAAACCTCGACAGTTTGAATACCAGCAGTGAGTTAGCAAAATTACGTTACGTTTTTCGGCGAACGAAGTGTAGCAGTAATTTATCAAAAGGGTTTTCTCGCCACGGAGAACAAGTTAAGCTGACGATCTCGTTTGTTATCATTAGATAGAAATCTTTTAGCCTTGTCAGACTCGAGGCGGGTTAGAAACTTCTGACAAACGGACTGGGCTAAACTTTCCCTCCAGCAATCTGTCTTTCAATCCAATCTGGGTATCTAGGATTCTTGATTTTTGTTATGGTAGGTATGGAAGTTGTTGGGTGGTTAAACGTAGTCGAACCGCATTAAGGTGCCACCAGAAACAAAACTCCGGCACATTTAACTTTGGCATGTGTTAAATAGCTCAGAGACGACCTACTAAATGTTAATAGCTACAACCCATTAGCGGCCGCTGCCTCACACGGGTCTTCCCACGACTGAAGGAAGACTGAAGCATCTCCTTAACCCTTCGCTCGTCTCGTGTGATCTTATAAGTTCTAGGTTATTTTTGTGTAAATAATGTGCAAACGGGCACGCAGTCCCACCATCTACCGCAGCCCGAGTGACAAACCTCGAATATAACTGTAGGTACGTGGGACTGTTACTTAGTCCTGTTAGTATTAACATGATAAGAATATTAGTTGGTTAACATTCGTTAGTAATAGGACTGCGGGAATTAGCACTGTTATTTCTTTTAACTTTATTTTGCAAGCAAATTGATATAGGCGATAATTTATTGGATATTTATTAATTTACTAGTCAAAAGATGAATGCGACGAAACTCGATGGTGCGACTTCTATCAAATGAAACAGCCTTTTACTTGCCTTATTTAACCTCAATCTTTTTAATATTAGTTAAATGAAGTTGGTCTATTCGAAGTAGTATAGGTATATTCTACCCCTAGCAGACGATGAGATGAGCCTATTAACCTTTCAGGTTTAATCGGCCGGTTTAGACAGATAAATATTATGGAAACGAATAAACATATAACCGGCTTATAACTTAAAATAGAAGATAACTAGCCTTTCGCAGAATTTTTGATTCACAACAAAATTGTTGGCAGACTGAACGGAATGACATGTGCACTTTAAGAACAACTATGTGTAAGTATACCTACGTTTAGCAATGCATCATTTTGAAATGTTAATGGCTGTTTACAATTATTGTTCTTCGAAGCGCCCCGAGTGTGGTAAAGAGTAACTGAGATCCAGTAGTGTGACAATAAACATGTTAATTGCAAAAACAACTAAGCAGAGCCGTATTTTCATAGTAGGTACCTACCCACCTAGACATTGCCTGCATAAAATTCATATATCCCCTTATTCCCCCGTTATTTTCCCCTAAGGGGATATTTTTTTTTTATGGTTTTATAATTCTGTAATGTAAAGTTATGTCGTGTCAATGTCATGTTATTTTCAAGGTTCCAGTTTCCACACTTAGTCTTAATTTAATTAGAATAATGTTGGTACTTTTGTGTAATTGCCTAACAATCATACACTACTAACTTACACCAATAGTCTTATTCCTACAGTCCTATTCTTGAATGCTTGTAACGAGAGCCCATTGTCGGCAAACTAGAAATTAAATTTTAAAAAACCTTGTCGGGCAATCGCATTCAGGACTTTTCATTCAGCAGGATTGCCAGGCTCTGTTCTGTGGTCAGCGCGGTAAATTGAAGAAGGCCATTAAAATTTTACTGTAATATTATCACTCACATGGGACAATGCTAATATCTTTTACTTTGTCGTTAGGATAATAGACGGACGATGTCACATTGCATTCACGGCTCGATTTATCAACGTTGGCATTGCCTTCGCTGGCAGCTGAATAATGCCTGAAAGCCAATGGGTACGCATGAGACGGTTTTGCAATAATGGCCTTTTGATACCTTCTAGCCTTTTCATATCACCTTAACTCATCTTTGAATGAAATATTGCATCTCGGATTGTTGAAGTCGTTTTGCGGGTCCAGATTTTTTGTTACAGTCATTTGAAGACAGGTGTAGATCAGCCTTATTTCCCGAGGATGCTGAGTGACATTTTTCAGCCGGTTACACAGGATGGTCTTCACATGTAAACTCGAGTTTTTTGATGGACTACCTACTGCAGGAATCTCGCTGATCGAACATCTTGATATTCTAGAATATCTAGTTAATGATGGCAATGATTATACTTAATAATTGCAGTTGCAGCTACAAAAATACTGTAATTGGTTTATTTTGCGTTTATTTCTTTTGTTTTGTACCGTTGGATATATTTATGCACTATCACAAAGCTAACACATAAGACAATTTTATTTTGGTCTCACTATCATCGTTTAATACCTACTCGTAGCTGCTATCGTACCAAAGATAGGAACTACAGAACAAAAATAATTACAATTCTTTTCTGTTAGCTAGAAAGCTATTAATGTAACAACAGACTCACAAAGAATATGCTTTGTGTATGTTTAATTTTTCGTTGAGTATACTTTAATCCGCCGTTATAATGTTTATTTGTTGGGAAGAATACTTTTGTCTCCGTCTCCAGAGTCTAGAGAGTCTAGCCTAGTCTAGAGCTCGGTAGTTAAAAGTCTTGAGAGTGCACGTGGACTATAAATGTACTCGTACCTCATGAGTACATGCGTAGGTATATGAGTAAAACAATGGATCTTGTATCGGTGATACGGTAACACCTCGAATATCGGAGTTTTTGAAGTAAGCTTCTACTTATCTACGTAATATTGAATGAAATTAAATAAGATTATCCCATACTTCGTGCTAATCCCTGAGATCTATGCGTTTGCATCACATGACACATGTTTATACTTAACGATAAAGTGTTGAAGTATAAACAAAAACAAACAGAATAACTTATGCTTTCAGTAGGTAGCTAGCACAAGCCAGCAGAGAACAGTTAAACAAGTTTATACATTGTGATCCGATTACCGAATACAACAGTCATTTGTCGCATGTAATGTAAATACATAATACATGAGTGTCTTATTAAGATGTATGGAGAGATCACGCACATGTGTATACGCATTACCTATGCGTAGCGGTGCCACGTACCAGGGAATCGAAATTCCAAATCGCTCAAGTATGAATTTCTAACGAGCCTTTAAATTCTTTGTTTAGCTAAGTAAAATTACTTCACTTTTATAGCTTTTTCAAAATCTTTTTACGAAGTAAACATTTTCAAATAGGTAACAAAGATATTAAAAAAATCTGTGTGATACATTTCGTTAATTTTATATTACTAAAGGTTTATTGTTAAAATTAACGACTAACTTGACAGATTATTAAAAACATGTTGTATCAACTTTTAGCGAGAACTCGAATCTATTTACCCAGTTAAATATATTCCTGCTTAATTATGCATCTTGCGTGATACTAGATTGTTACTGCTTGTAAGTCATTAAGTAACATAATTTGCTGTTACTCAAATAAATCTAAGCAGAACATAACATCATGTTACAATTTCAATTATATGAATTAGTTCACGTAACTAAGTAAATTGCATATTTTAACTAATCTAAAACAAATTCGCTTCCTGCTCGTGCAATATTTGCCCACGTTAGATGTGTAAATAAATTTACCATATTATTATGGACCAATAATTACACACTATTTTTAGTTTTTTTAGATGAAAATACTTACTACCAATTAGTATAAAACTTAAAAATAGTAATATAATATCTTCACACAGTTAAATAAAATAAAACAGACGCACTTGTCTATCTATAAAGATCTATCTGTCTGTTTGTTAATCTACTCCTCCTAAGTTACGCAACGGATTTTTATACGGTTTTCACTATCATTTAGAGAATTTCTTCCGAAAGGTTATTATGTAAAATACATGCATATTATGTTTATAGAAAGCAGAGAAAAATCGATGTTTCGGAATCAAGTCGTTTCGGACGCTCACATTACATTACTTACCGGACTGGCTAAACCTTAAAAAAGCCTACAAAAAAGGCCGCGAGGGCATATATTTATCTCCTAAGGTTAACTCACACAAGTTTTAACTTTTATATATATTATAATTTTATTAACCGAGTAATCCTTAGCCAATTAAATGTGTTAGTTACGTTGGACATGTAATGTAGATTAAAATTGAGCTTTACAGCATATTATTTAAATGAATAACTTAGCAGATATCACAGATATAAGAATAACGCGCAACAACAAAGATGTTTGCGTGACGAGACTTACAAAGCTCCTGGGGTTTATATAGTTTTAATTTTTAAATTAATTTAATAGGCGAAGCCTGGGTCGCTAGTTTTTTACATGATAAGAATAGCAAACGACCATGCAGTCCCACCAACCACTGCCGCCCGTAGACATCTGTAACACATGTCAAATAGGGCTAGGGGACTAGGTATGTGAGGGACTAATAATTAGTTAGTGTTAATAGGGATATTAGTTGTTTAGTATTCGTTAGTCATAGGACTGTGGGAATGAGGACAGTGTATAAGTTAATCGAGTCAGGAAATATTCGTAATGCCAGTTAGTAATCGTCAGTATTTTGTCCAATTCGAAGCTGTACACAGATGCGTTGCCTCTGAGGGCTGAGATATTGCCTCATGTACAAGTGTTATCGGCATTATGTGATATTCGTCATCATTATATTTGTTACGCAACAAAAAATTGCTGTGAAACAAAGAGATTTAAGTACCTAAGGATATGATTGTATTTGCTGTTAAATTATTTGGACAGCATAAAATATTTTATAGGGTATAAATAAAAAAGCAGATTAAAGCAAGTACCTACTACACTTGTTCTGCTAATAATAATATAACCTGCGCACTAGGATTCCTTGTGTTACGGGAGGCGGATACACACAGAAAACACCTCAAACGCCTAAGTTATACAACCAATAAACTTAGTACTTTCGGCGAATTAACAAATGTTCAGTCATCTTGATTTATATTATGTGTCTATTTAGCAGTCACAAATAATCACGATACATAATGAATACTTGGAGAGCAAGATTACATAGGTCTGCAGAAAAGTTGACTTTTTCTGAGACCTCTCCATAGTGTTTTTGACGTGATAACGTCTTATAATTTGATGGAGCAGGGTGCACGCACCAAAAAAGATGACGTATGCGTTACCTCGCTCTGAGGCGTTCCATGTGCAAGCGAGAG
>DWMR01000876.1:0-10780 GCA_018245355.1 Dalla costala | reverse complement strand
TGGACCCGGTTATTTGGAAGGCTTGCGTGGGGACACAGGTCCAACACGTAGAGGCCTCTTTGAGACACATTAATGTTATTATTAATACTTACTAACAGGATTAACTTACACTAATAGTCCTATTACTAACGAACTAACAGCTCGTCCACTAACCGTCGTCGTCGTAACAGCAGATGTCGGAAGTCCATGGGCGGCAGTGGTTGATGGGACTGCAAGCTCATATGCTATTCTTATCACATAAAAAAAAAGCAATTTTGAAAACCCAAGCCAAATCGTAAAGGTAACCTTATCAGAGTAATAGTGTTCTGTGAACCTTATTCTGCACGGGCCACCAAAGATGCGACAGACCGCATCGTCCGGGATATGGTTTTATCGGCGGCGTGCAGCCCATAAGTAGGCCTATTGAGTTATGCCTCGGTAGTAATGTGTAAGCTATCCCAAATCGACGCTGATGGTGTTTTCGGGCCTTGCCAGCGAGTTCCATATCCCCGGCCGAGTCCGCAAGGTCGGGCGGGATGCGTAAATGCATTTCCCAGGGGAAAAAAATGGCTATCGAGTTATGCGATATAACTATACGTTATCGTAAGTAGAGTACGTACGGTGAAAATTAAAAACGATAGCTACTCTCTTAACATTTTACACTCTTCGGTCGTTTTATACGGGTTGTGACAGAGTACGGTATTACAATTTACACTAGTCGGTCACCGCAACCGGTCTGCGATCGGATACGGCCAAACCAAATAATGTAAACGCAGCAGGTTTCAAAATATTGAAGTAAACAAGTCAATTTTGTCTTGAAATGGCAACGGTATTTGTTTGTTGAATTGTCAGTAAGCTGTGTAGACTGCTTAGAATGAAGCTAGATTGTTTGTAATAACAGGCTGACTCGTGCAAATACCATCGTAAGTTCATCGTAAGTGTAAATTCAAGTTTAATTAACAGATAGGATAGGGTAGGATCATCGACGTCAATGGGTAGGATAGATGTTATAAATTAAATAACAGTTTGTAATTAATGAAGTTATTTTATTTGATAAGACTTTTACAATCTGAAATTCAAAGGCTTTCTTATAATCTGCAATTAAGGCAATTTACGAATGCTATTATAGGTAAATAAATAAATAAAAAATCTATTTAGTTTAATCAGCGAATAACGTCGTTTCGCCAACAAGTCGTTATTAGTTCGGCAACCAGTTACGCTAACAAACCATGTCCTTATTAACTTAACAATTCTTCAGATAATATTTCGATACTTTCTATGATTAGTCCAATTAGTGCCCTTACGGCCCTTAATTTATGAAAACTGTTTATACGCTAATTTGGAACGAGTCAACTACCAAAACCACGACGCCTCTCAAGTTGCCAGCCACAATAATCACTAATTAGAGTACGCGTTCAGATCTATCTTACAATCACTCTATGGGATATTATGAATATTACATGATATTAAAATTTAGAACAAATGTTACAAAATGTCAGCCAATATCCACATTATTAACAGAATTAAACAAGTAACATTAAATCTCTTTCATATACAACAACCTATTAAATGCACGTTTACATGGCGCCACAGTGGCCCAAAAATGATTTTTAAGACATTACATAAAGCACTCACTCAATCATCTCATTGCACTTCAATCAGCCGCATCGCCCGTCGCCTCACATAATTTAAACACAATAATACCAGACAGGTCTACTTAGAAAACATGCGGACTTGGAATGAAATTGCCAAGATCGTTCGCCCCTCAGGTTAAAACAAAAGGAATGCACTTAGATACGACACAGCCAAATGATCTTCATTGCTGTCTTCACATCACGTATTTATATGTTATTTACATAGACATAAACTTTAATCAAATCCATATAACACTGATCAATGCAACTGTTATTTTATGGTCAATATAATAATTCTTGTGTTATAGGTACACATACATGTAATGTTAGGAACTTTACGTCATAAAGTAAATACAGCCATTTCGGGGCCACTGTTTCCGTAATAATAATAATATTAATCTTACACAGTAAACTGTTACGACTCATTGGCTGTGAAATACTAAGCACTCGATGTTTTCGATGATTGTAAAGCGAGATAATTTCGAGTTTTTAATATACAAAGAGCACTATGATACGCGTTGACCTTGCTTGTTCAATACTCGTCTTCCTCCGGGGGGTGCGGGTTGTCGCCGTCTATTTCCTCGGGAGGCGCGAATCCATCCTGCAAAAATATAAACATTCTTGGAATCCTATTACAGCGTGTTTACATGCGGGCGTTGACGGCATTAAATTTGCTTTAACCGAATATATGTTCGTTTACATTAGGTCAGTCGCGGAATACGTCACGAACACTGGTCGGTTGTAACCAAATACGGCAAAAACAATTTTACACTAGTCGGTGACCGTAAATTTCACTAATAATGTAAACGCGCCTTTACTTGTATATATATGGCGGCATTCCACATCGGGTATTTCAATTTGCAAGTATGTGTTTAATTCGGTCTAGAATTAATTAGTAAAAACACAAATACCCAAATAAATTGTGGAGTATCCAGGGGCTAAAGTGGACCACTGTTACAAGTATAGACAAGTTTGCATTGAATTATGCACAATGTAACACACATTACGACTTTTACAACTTATAGGTAAATGCTTATAGTTTCAAGTACGAAGTTATTTTTTAGTTATAACTGTTACTTCTATAGAGAATGTATGGGATTCTTACAAAGTCAACTGCAAATGGCTTGGTCTCTCCTAACTTTCTTCTGTTTATTAGCTGTGGATGACGAATTAGCTGGCACTTTACGAAGATTTGTTTTGTTACTTTAGAGAAAAAATACATACTTATTACAAAATACATAGGAAATCCCTCCACCAATCTGCACTGGAGCAGCGTGGTGGAGTTCGCTCCAGGCCTCCTCAGCTGTGAGGAGAGACTCGTGTCCTGCAGCGGGCCAATAGTGGCCCATTGCAGAACACGGAGGACCCATATAGGGGTTACAAAGCCAGATACGAAAAAGCCTTTGACTATTTAAATGTCCAGACGGAAAGTTCGAAATAAAAGAATGCACGCAATAGGGCGTTACTGCCGCTCAGAATGTTCGATTACGCACACAGACATATTTCGAATGACACTGATGTAGGGGAAACGAACTAATTGTGTATTTTTTGGTGCAGTTTCTGAAAAGTCGAATGCTCTATCTAGACAACTGCCGACAAACTGGCCAACAGATTGGTAGAAATTAATTTTAAAATTGTGTACAATTCTTATTTAAGTAAATTATTTTTGTTTTAAAGAAATGTAATGTATAATATAATGAAATCATTGAAAAAAATGTTGGTATAGCATTGACAACGTCCTATGAATCGATGCTTTACTATGGGAAAATTTTTGAACCAATACGAAAAGATCGCAACACCACGATGACTCATACGAATTCATAATAATTTGTTGAAAAATGTATCTGTCTACTGGGAATATAAGGCGCTCCGCACACCTACTACAGAGTAACTACTGTTTCAAGTGTTTGTTCGGGTCTCATTTTTATTTTTACAAAAAATGAAATAAAAATGCACTGGTAAAATTTTAAGAAAATCGTGGGAAACTTAAAATGAATAAATAATAAATATAAATAAATATGGATATGAAAATACGAAAAACCGACATTTGTGTTACCATAGTTACCTCAGTTGCATATAAGATATCCAAAATCTTTTGGATGACGGGAGCGTTATGTTGTTCCTCCATCTCTTGGCAAATCACTTCTATGTCCCGCAGCTTGCCGAAGTAGAAGTCTCGCTCTTTCTCGAGGCCTTCAACTGTTACCTTTAACTCGTTAACCTGTTGATATTTCAAATGAATAAGTAAGTAGCAAACAGCCTTCCATGTAGCACTGCTGTTTATTTTATATCCATAATTTTTTGTTAACCTCTTATTGTTACATTCGTTTTAGTTTAAATTCTTGTTTTTAGTCTATTTTGTTCGTATACGCCTGCTTAAAGTATAAGCTATGCTCATCTATAAATTGGTTGTACATTTATTGGTGAGAAACAGATGTGTATTTTAAAGAAACTTTTAATGGGGAAGAACACAGGCTATTTGTATTTTAAAACTAATCCCCTACGGGGTTGAATAAGGGATGAAAGTTTGTATGGACAAACGAGGATTACGCGGGGAGCCGCGGGAAGTCTAGTTTGTACTACAGTTTAATGGTTGAAATCTATTTTTATGGCTTGAAACTCAAGAATTAAGTATTTGAAATGACCTGCTATCCCCAATATGCCACATATACCCTATGTTCCGCGATCACTTTCGCCTTTAATTATAAATCCAGCGAGTCAGGGTTAATGTTTTTCTAAATCAGGATGAGAAAGAATTTAACGAAATTCAACCTCTTAAGAGGAAAGGGGGTTGAAATAATTGTGAGTTGTAAGGGTGAATTGGCTGTTGTTGATTAATTATAAAAATAAAACCTACTTAACAATAGCGAAGCAGCTAGACTACCACCACTAAGACTAGGATAAATAGTTGATGAATAACAACTTAGACTAGGATAAATAATGAATAGTTACCTGATGATTAAGTTCGTCAACAAGTTTCGAGTCCCCTTTAGCACTCTGATTTAATCTTGACAAGTTGACTGGCGGGGACCTCAGGGTGCTATTAGTTGTCTTAGCAACTGAAAATAGGCAATAACACAATTAAACAACCAATTTTTTTAGTAAAGAAATATAAATTATTTAGAAAAGTAGCAATTACAACAAGTATGTGGATTATTTGGTTGTGTATACATATGAAATATTATAATTGTAATGTGAATATTACACAGGTTATAAGGTAAGTATTTTATACTTATAAGTAAAAGGAAGTTAACATTAAAATACATTAGCAAATTAAATGTGCTCAACTAAGCTTATGTGCAAGTGCACTAAGACACATAATTAAGTAGGATAACTAGATGTTAGGTCAGCATGACATGGTAAGGGAATGTGGTAGGGTGGACGGTAGGGGATATAAAGGAATATTATGAATACTTACAAAAACGGAAACGAAATAAACTGTTATAATAAACATTTAAAATTTTAGAGAGCAATGGTTCCAGCCAATATGTCAATAAAAATTAACATGCTTATAATGCATATATTATTTAATTTAATTGCATAGATATTAGAATTGCATACATTCGTAAACCGTAAATACCAGACAGTTAGGAATTTTGTAAAGCAACTGAGGTTTCGAACAGAAGATAACAAATAAGAAAAAAATAGTACTGGTTTGGGGTCGGGCTGCGACCTTGGCGACGGGGGCCGCGGGCTTGCGGGCGGGCGCGGCCCCGCGGGGCGCCGACGCGCCGCCGTGGCCCATGGGCAGCCCCTCGCGCTGCGCCACCGCGTCATACTCCGTGCCCGAATAGTTGGCATCGAAAAATTTCTTGAACCATTGCAAGAACTCAAAATTATCTTGGAAGCGACCCTTCACCAGTTTGTCAATCGGTACTATCTACGAAAGAAACAAAGGAGCAGGTGAACGAAAAGGGAATCGACAGCTTTGGTGCGTGCTGGGTTGCTATACCCGTGACATTCTACGCGTATGGTCCGATGCACTCGGATATGTCGGCGGGGCTGCGCACTGCGCTCTAAAATAGGAAACGGTGCTCCAGTTAAGTCGCTTGGCGACCAATTAGGGTAACATTTATGTAGATCGCGACCTCGGCAGGCATGCTTCTACACAGAAATAATTAATCACGTCCATTAATATAATGCACACATGCAAAGTATTGATGGATTTTCACGCGCTACGATCGTATGTAGATAAGATTGAATTGCAGTTCAGTCATTAACGTTTTTTTCGAATGGACTTTAATTTACTGATGGCCTCGTTGGTCTTTATGAATTGCCATGTATGTGTTGCTTATACAGGGTAGAAATTTGAGATGAGGGGTACCTACAGTTAACAATCATTGAAAATTAAAGATCTTCACATTGCTTTATACCATAAAACCGTCCTGCATGGTAAGAGTCGCTGTAGAGGACTTTTTACTTTAGTGCTCTTGTACTCCGATTTGCTGTTGTTGTCCATTTCACTATTGGCAACTTTGGCAATAGCCATTGGATTTTACTAAAGTAAACAATCCTCGACACTAGCGAGTCCAAAGCAGTCAGTGATGTCGACTCCCGAGAGAATCCCGTCAACATATCCAACTGGCCGAGTACAGGCCTCGCAATGAGAATCAAAAGAGTAACACGGAATACGCATTTGTTGCTTCCAGATAGAGATAAACAAATAAAATATTGTAATAAACATTTTACAAAGGGTTATCATAAACATTCCCTTATTGACATCAAAGTATTGATTGTATTGTATTCATTATCACAACTCCTGTCTCCATTCTCTGTTCTATACTCCATCAATTCGTTTATCTTACTTACTCTTTCCATCATTATTCATCGCATTTTTATCTTATCATTATTATGCTTCAAGTGTCTAATAGATAAATAACACAAACATAAGTGACATTAACATACAAATCCATCCTGACAAGACATTTTGTCAAACAAACGTTTGCTTCGGTTGGGAATAAAATTCGGATGCAACCTGGCCTGGGCCATCTCATCTAAATAATTAAAAAGAAACAATCTGTAAGCAATAAAAGCGTATGTGTTCCACAAGGTTCAACTTTTGTTGCGCGGCCTGTAAAATGGCGCATGCGGCGATTGAGCAAGTGGCGAGTGGGGCGGGTGAGTAGAGCGGTCGAGTTGGCCGAGCGGGGTGGAATAAATGCGTACTGCTGGACTGGAGGCGCACGGCGTGACGCGGGCGCGGCGGCGGCGCGGCGGCGCACAGGGGCAGGCCGCTCTCGCACGCGCCCGACCCAATAGTCAACCCACCCCGAGCCTCGAATGCCTCATACTCCCGCCCGTCATAGTTAGCATCAAAAAACTTTTTAAACCACTGCAAAAACTCAAAATTGTCTTGAAACCTCCCCTTTATGAGCTTGTCCACCGGTATCACCTACAACATTGCGTTATTGTTTACTTACTGGAACTTATACAACTGGAAGCATTGGAGCATTCAATATATTAACAATTTCCTTGTTATATGACGAACAGAGCTTTAAATAAATCAACACATTTATATTTACAACAAACAATGGAAGTTCCCTGCAGTATATTTGGTCTAGTTATTTCAAAACCACAATCATTAGTCATAATTAGTATATTTTAGTTTCAATCAACTATTATTTAAAAATACAATATCTTCAACTTATATGTTGAAAAATAATTAAATGGTCATGGATAAGTTTAATATCTTTGTATATCTGATCTGTATGTAAATAAATAGGTATAGTGGCTGAAACTAGTAAATTCAGTGCACTTCAACCGATTGTTCAACTGATTGTTGTTTTGCCCTAGCTACCAAACATAAACTCCAAGTGCAATACAGTTTTCTGTGAGATAGGTATGAAAACTGCATTGAAATTAGTTCTGCTATACTGGAGAAAGAAAACTGGCTTGAAGTTAGTATTGCTATTCTGGAATGTTTTTAACATCAAGAATGGCTGAATGGAATCTGTGCAATGATTGACACTGGCACATTTCCATAATGAAGATACTTCTTATGCTATTTTGACTGTATTAGAACCCCAATGTACACCGGACAAACATGTAGGTATTTTAGCATAAACTCAAAGCAGAGTAATTAGTACATTCAGTAATTCTGGTAGGAAGTTTATTATTTATTTATAATGGAGCACTTGTAAAAGATAAGACAGGCAGGGTAAGTCGAGTAACAAAAATAGAGTATACTTTACCTTGTCTACAGACATTTTCTTGAATGCTGCTTGTAATATTTTGAAGTTTTGAATATATTCATGTTCCAGATTTGTCTTGAATTTGATCCTCTTCATGGGTACACTGCCGGGGAATAGCATGTCCATGAACTGACAGTAGGCGGCGCCGGTGCATAATTCCTCGATTTTGGCGAAGTTCGACTGCAAACAATCGTTTACCCACGCCAGCATATCATGCCGCGACAGATTCTCCGAGGTAACATTCGTCGAATACACATTTACTGCCATCTTGTTTCAGGCACAACTAAAAAAAAAATACACATCTAAGGAATGCCTACGTTCCAAAATTTTAATACCGGCTCCTATGCATCAGAAACGCCGCTCGGATAAAAGAAAGCCGATCTAAAAATAGGTCGTGGCACGGACCATAAGAACATATTTTTAACTACCACTTATCCACTACTAGCGAACAGCTTAGGATTGCCGCGTCGCAACTCCCTTGTTTTATTTTATTTAAACTACACCCTAGAGAAATTAACAGTAAACGTACGTAGTCATTCATAACCAATCCAACGGCGGATGTGTGGGTATGACAGGAGACGACTCATCAAAATCTTTCGTAGGATAAAAATCACCAAAATAACACTTTTAAAATCGCTTTAATCATTACATACGTACCTTTTACAATAAGTTATCGAAGTTTTAAAACCAAGTAAATGTTAATTTCCTGAGCAATGTAATAAAAAACGGTGATTTTTTGTCCGGAACGCTCACCTTCTCGGGATTTTTCATAGACAACTTTTTTTTCTTAAAAAAGCATCTTCAATATGAGTTTATGAACCGAAATAAATAATGCAGACCATTCGACATCCGATTTTATGTAAAGCTTAGATTTAAATAAATAATTCATAATTATCTTTTTATATTATCATTTTAAGATTTATTTTAATCTCCACGCCCACGGAATAAATCTGTTCACCGTTCCACGTCATAATAAAAAGTAAATTACGCTGTGGTTCTTATAAAATTACATTATAAGATGAATTATGATTACAGGCATAATGATAACTATTCCTCCAAGATGATAACTGATGTAATAAAGACAAAGCAGAAAATATTTTATGAGGAGGGCCAAGAGGACACTGTTTCTGAACTCAAGACTCAAGTCCAAAGAGCTCAAGCAAGTCACTCTATGGGCATGGCATGCCAATTTGCCAATTGATGGGTTGCATGCTCAGAACAATAACTAAAGCAATAGAAAGAAGGCTAAAATAAGAATTCAGTAACTGCCTTTAGTCCCGTTCTATCTTATGGCCGAAAAACTACGTGGGAAAGAGATAAATGATTCACTATTTATTTTACTTTTTTTGGCATGTCACAAGATGAAATGTCATTTGGTTATATTTGGTTGTATTAGGCCTGCCAAATTCGGAAGTGATTTGTTTCAAAGTCTTATAGGTACAGTTCGTTCACATCTTTAGTAATTATTCTAGTTATTATTCTGAGTTCGAGATCTATATTCACACACTAGCGCCAGTGTCACGCGTGGCAGTTTTTGGAAACCGCGGTCATGGCGGGAGTATTTGTATGTGCCCAAAATCCTACACCGCCTGAACGCTTACGATCACTACATAACGTAACGTACCTTCGTAACGGTAGAACAAACTGCAAATCTTTGAAAAAGCTCATTTTATTTCCCGACTGCAGAGAACTCGTTCCCTTAGAGTTGGTCTTGAACCCTTAAGCTGCAATTCATTCAGATCTCTCCTCCACGACTCAGACTCGCAATTGCGTCACTTATGTTCTCACACACAGCTCTTATGCGTCTTTCAATTTCTCTCGAGCACTGCTCGCGGCTTATTCGCACAAGTCCCTGCGAAACGTATGTTAATTGTAGGGTATTTCATTTAAATAGTATTCAAGACTTAATACGCGCGTAAGGGTTTAAGAAATACGGAAATACGTGTTGTACCCAAGTAGGTACGGCTTGAAAGGAACATTTAATAACGTGGCGGACAAAAGGAAAATTATTTTGCGGAAGGAAATATTCGCGGCGATGGAGATTCTAAATTGCACGTAATTTTGGCGTTCGCGTTTATTTTTAGGTTCTAAGCCGTCGGTCGGTTGTTATCGTTAGATTACAGTCGTTAAGCCTTGTCGGAGGCGTTGAGCCTGAATTGAGCCTATTATTAATAATACTAAACAAGTATACGATAACTTTTTATTTATTTATTTTTTATGTCTACAGCCGGATGAACAAGCAGACGGGCCACCTGATGGTAAGTAGTCACCGTCGCCTATGGAAATTTGCAACACCAGAGGAGTCACCAATGCGTCGCCGGCCCTGAAGGAGAGCTCTTTGTGACCTCTTTGTGTTTGTGTGTATGTTTGTGTCTTTGTTTGTGAGAGAGCGCTTACGTTGCCTTAACGAAACAAAACAGGCTCTCTCTCGGGCCCAGTAGCGGGAGAGGCCTATGTCCAGTGGGCATGGAGTGGACAGGAGTGTCATTTGGACTGATGTGGGCTGAAGAGAGAGAGAGTTTATCCACGTAGTCAGATTTATCTGTCAATAGTGTTTACCATCGGACCAGCGTCTATTATTCCTCCAAGGGACCAGCTGACAGCTTTCCCCCGCCTCCGCAGTCTCGCCGTGACCACGATCTATGCAACTATGTCGAAATAATCAAATTAAATTGATAAATCGTGAGTACCCGAGACCCAATTATGATTATCCTCGTAGAAACGTGACGTCCGCGCATAGGGAGAGATCACACAAGTTACGCAAAGGTTAAGAAGGTAGTAAGTAGGTCTGTCCATACTTTTGGACATTGTACAGCCGTCGAAAGTAAAGGTAGGTATATCAATAGTTGTTCAGTAGGTACTTAATCCTTCCCCGGGACGGGCCCTATGGGCTTTGCGTAAGGGAGGCTCCGGTGCGTTCTTTTGAGATCCCGGAGCCTTCCTATATGCGCTGGAAGGCTGTCGAGGGGGTTTTAG
>DWMR01000875.1:0-10781 GCA_018245355.1 Dalla costala | reverse complement strand
CAACCTTTGGGTAGAGGACATAATAAAAGAGAAGGTGAGGCAGGGTGTACAAAAATGAAGTTCTAATAATAGTTAATTCCTACTAGTTAGGAATATTTACATACATACTAATAAAGTATTATACTTATAAAGTATTTACAGAATTAAAATAAGTAAGTACCTACCTATAGTAGCTACCGATACAAATTTATTTATAGTCAAACAGCCTCAATACATTTTGATGCCGGTAGCCTGTAATGAACACAATTGAATGTAGGTAGGTACCTACGGCCCGTATAATTAATTTCAAAGCCCCTAAAAAAACAAACGCCGATAAAATCACTCAGGGGCATGTAATTATGTTATTTGTGTAACCTTTTCCAAAACAGATCTGATGATAGATATCATTATTTTTGCTACACATGTGAGGGATTATTTAGGAAAGTGACTAGGTAATACCTACCTAAATTTATAAGATTTTTATAATAGTTTGTTGACATTTAATATTTTGAAAATTCCAGCCCTTAGTCTCCAAGAAGCTTTAAGAACTATTGAACAGAAGTGGATGGTATACAGTGGAGGAGGAATTTGACGTACATCGGTACTTAGGTACAAATTACCTAAAAATTTGTCGCCTGGTCATACGGATGTTGTTTCATTTACATGAAGCCGTCTAATTAAGTGTACGTGGTATTTCGACACATTTTCAACAGGGATTCAGATCCCAGAGTTTGGGCCAGTTAAGAAGTCAACAAATCAAATAAGCCTGCCCCGTTGGAATTTTTGCTCTGAGTACATTTTACTTTAACAAAGATTACTTGTTCTGTTGCTATATCCTTAGACATTGAAGGAGAAAATTAAAAGCGAGTTAAATGAGTGCAGTTTGGATTTTACAACATGAAAGGGCGCCTGCGCAGAGGTGCCGGCTGCGTCAAGCAACAATCTTACTAAAAATATCATTGCGTTTATTAATGTTGAAGGCGCTGCTAATATACTGTCAACGAGAAAACGAAACAAGAGTTAATAGGCAAGTACTGAAAGCAACTGCAAATGCAAATCGTAAACGATAAATAAATCCATAGAATTAGTACTTAATGCTATGTGGATAAATTCGCAGGTAACTATCTACTAGGAATCTCTAAACGTATAATATCTGACGGTTATTAATAGATACGTATTCATATCCAGCACTACCGAAGTCAGCACTTTTAAAATGTGGAACAGACTCCGACGTTCTAAATCCGTAGTAAAGCTGAAAGTTCTATAACTTTTTAAGCTATGCATGATGTAGGAGATAGTTCAGTTAAAGCGTTTAATTAAGTACCTACCTACAAGTCCAAATCAAGCACAAAAGTTGTTCGGAACATAGGCGGAAAAGTTTCCCACATTGAATTTAGCCAGATACGGTGTACGTCGGTCGTGGTAGCGGAATTTTTGCACCTGACAGCACTTACAAACTGTATTTGACTTGCCATCTATCGCGCCCGCTTAGAATTAATACTGGCTGTGAGTTTGCAGATCGAACGTTATTTTATTCTATGTTGGATTTATACCTACTCTTTTATAAATTTCAAAAATGTTATATTTTAAAACACTCTTCTTATACTTACGCTACGTAGGTACGTCCCCCAGCTGTAAGGAGGGAGACACGACATCCATTTGGACTATATTTAGGTCTCAGACTCAGCCTTTTTCATACTTATTTTGATTTTCTTTCAACAGGTTAAGTTGGTAACCATTGCCCCGTTTCTTCTTAGTTAAAAACGTTATAATCTCACACCAATAAAAAAGTAGCACGTGGTGAACTCTTGGCAAGTAAAGGGATCTCGTCGCTATAGATACTTATAAGAAACTCTGTAAGTTACACTAGAAGCTAAAACTAAAATGAACGATGTATTTATTTTATAAATTGAATTGAATATGAAACATGAATGATGCCATCTCACCTGTAAGTAAATAGTGTCAACCGAAACATAAACATAGCTCAAAAATTAAGCAATACAATGGCTGAATGTACCTATAGATTAAATTCACTGTTCGTCGTCGGCGGAATTTTTGCACCTACAGAACTTAAAAACTGTATTGACTTCGGCGCTGCCATCTCCCCTATGTCGACCCGGTTTTGAATAAAACATTGTTCTTGTTCAGTTTTCCAAGAGTTTCCTGATATTTAGTTGTTTTAAATATCCCCTGTGTTTTGGTTTGAAGTAAAATCGTCAATCATCAATGTAAAACTTACATACGTGCAGTTTTGTGGATTAATAGCTTTATAAGTAAAAAGAAGAAAATTACAGGCACTCATCAAAATCATTTGAGGATTTTATTCTGAAGCATACATTTATATGACAGATTCATGTTTGTTTTCACTAGAATCTCGCACGTTTGTTACTTTTTATTGCTTGGTACATTGCCTTTCGCGATACGGGGAATCTGATTGACAAAGTTAAGGGATGTCGAATGACGAGACTCCCTCTGAAAATAAAAGATTTAAAAAATTCACGAGCGGGACCGCACGTCATTGCGGTCGATTTCGCTTGTTATCTTTATTGTGAAGTCTTGTTGGGGCGGCCTAAACCCCCAACCAACCCGCAATGGAGAGATCCCAGTTCAACTTGAGTCAACGATCGCTCTCACGACTTTCTTCATAACTGCCAATGAGATATCGACCGTCGAATAATTTTACAAATACACAAGGCGTAGGTACACATTGAAATATCCCGGGGGCGTTCAGTTGACGATACGATTTAGCTAATTTATTTCCGAGTACTCGGAGAAGCAAAAAGTTTCCCTCGTTAAGTAAAGAGACAACTGTACTAAATCACGCTCGAACTCGACTCGTATCTGCGACACGATTACTATCTCCAAATTACGGCAAGGGTAGAGCACTCCCAAATTATGGCCCGTCATTACATCTGTCTTTATTTACCTAACTTATCTTTATACCTTTTGGCCTGACGCGTTTTAATTAGTATCCGCTCGAAAATTGTTTTCAACAAGTACTATTTAAAAGAAAATTATTATATGAGTACTATCAGTATGATCATCGCCTAATTAATCAAATTCAATGGTTAGTAGACTTTACATACCATTCAAAACATTGTGGAGGGTTACAACAACAGTATGGAATTAGGGTGCATGTATTTCCACGACGTTTTCAGTACGTGAATAAGCAAAATCTACAGACTTCCAAAAGTCAAACACGGTTGCTTCATACTTCGAGCGCTTTCACATAAAATTTAATTTTATTGTAATTTGTCACCTGATCTTATGCTCTCACTCCATTATTTAATTAATGGTAATCGGTTGATGCACGTGACAGTAACTGAAATACTTAGATACATATTAGCATTTTGTTATTGTTAGCTAAGTCCATAAGCAACATCAGGAGTTATGGTTTCCCTACCTACACATATCACAGCCTCAAAGATGTCTACACAGTTACAAGGTGTCTATGATTAGGTAGATAAGAGAAAAATTACAGTTCGCGTGTTAGCAAGTTGCAGTCCGTGTGTAAGGTCAACTAATATAAAATGAAATGTTGCCAAAAAAGACTTTGGTCACTGATTAATTCCACAACACGAACAAAAGCTCAGAAACGTTAATTTAGATTTACGTAAGCAACATTGTGTTTGTACAGGCAAGGCCAAGCTTTTCATTAAAACACCCAAATGTTCAGTAGAAATTATTTTTATAAAAAGGAACACTCGTAGGTACTCTTGCTCCTTCAAAACCATTGTTATATTTTCCACATTGGCGTCCAATAGGACTCCTACAGTATAATAAAATTAATATTCATTGACAAATTTTAATTGAGCTGAACCCTTAGAATTGTGTAGTAGTAGTAGTAGTAGTAGAAACAGGCAACTACGACCTTAAAATATTAAGGTCGTAGGTGCCTGTTTCTCACTGGACGCGCTAAAGACATCCTTTGTCTCTTTCCCACCTTTACTTCCTATCATCTGTCCCGTACCGAACGCATGGCGCTGGGCGGTGGTGAGAGACAGTAGTAGCAAGCACACCGCTGTACTGACCGCGCGCACGCACTATAATATACCGTAATATATTCGCTTCCGTGATTTAGACTATTTTCGCTGTGTACACGCTGATATAGGAAGTGGAGTGAAGTGAACAGAAGACTGGACTGGACACCGAGACCTAGGTCAAGCCTAGGTGTTCGCCGAACAACCACCAGGTACCTACACGCCTGCGTTCAACCAACTTCCCTTATCTTCCTATTCCTCGCAAAGGTCCTTCGAGAACGCAAACCCAAACTAAACGCTTCCAGCACATGGTTGTGATGGTTTCGCAATCGCAACCATAAATTTTGGTCACTATCGAGCCGTATATCGAGCCATTTTTTCTCGCTTTAATCACGCGGCAGTCCGCCATCTTGTTGCTCAAACTTTTTCTTCAAATATATTTCGCAATATCTTATATCAATTTATCGCAATTTCTCATTATTTATCGCATTCTCGCATTACTTATCGCATTCTCGCATTATTCTTTCGCATTTCTCGCAGTATCCCGCATATTTAATTTGTAATTAATATTTATTTCGCTTAACGTTCAGCTGCCATTTGAATTTGTTTTCGCCGAAATGTCTAAGAAAACCGCATCTATTCCTATAGACAAAAAGCTAGTGCTTTTAGAGGCTAAGAAAGCTGCATTTTATGCTCGCATGCAAAGCATTTACGAAGTCTCTAAAAGATTAAATGCATCTGATCCTAACTCAATTGATTTATTTCTGTCAAGTTCGGAAACGGTTGAAAGTGTTCGTTCGGATTTTATGGATGCGTTGAACGAGATAAATTCGTTAACGTTAGAATTAGAAGATGACTATACTCCTGACTATCAACAATGGTCTGCTTTCGAGGATATTTACAGCCACGTTATTCGTATTAAGAAACGTTATAGTCAGGAATCGCTCGCCGTACCCACACGCGCTAAAATATCGTTACCGCCGATCGAAATACCTTCGTTTAACGGAGATCCGCGAACATGGTCAATGTTCATAGCTAGCTTCAACTCAATTGTACACGAAAACGTTTCGCTGACGGACTCGGAGAAGTTATATTACTTAATGGGTAAATTAGTCGGTAAATCGCAATCTGTAATCGCAGGTGTCACGCCTACAGGTGACAACTATTTAATAATATACCGTGCGCTTGTAGACAAATACGAAGACAAACGTCTTATCGCTTCTTCCTATTTGGACACAATTTTTAATCATCCTAAGGTTAATGTCGCAACGTCTAGTAGTTTAGAGAATTTTTCTGATACATTCGCATCCGCAGTACACGCCTTATTTAACCTAAAAATTGAAAAGGTTGCTGACTTCATACTAATGTACATCGCAATGAAAAAATTAGACCCGGACACGGTACGCAGTTTTGAGATGTCCGAACGAAATAATAAAATACCTACTCTCAATAGCTTGTTTGAGTTCGTAAAGGAACAAGCCAAGATACTGCATCGCACATCTACGCAAACCGCCGCTAGTAGTAATATTAGCCCTCGCCGTAAACAATCTTTACACAATCCACAATTAATACCTAAACATAAAATTTCGCCGCAGTCTTATTTAACGTCGGTTACAAAGAGTTCAATGCAATCCTGCATGTGCAGTAACTTTACGCATAAACATTTATTTCAGTGCCGTTCCTTTCACAGTCTTACGCCTAGCGATAGGTATAAATATGTTAAAGATAAGTCGTGTTGCATTAGCTGCCTTAGCACTCAACACATATTTAAAGATTGTAATTCTACGTCTAGGTGCAAGAACTGTGGTCAGCCGCATCATACCATGTTGCATTTTTTTAACACCGCGCCTCAAGCGGTTGCTACCGCGGCAGTGAATGGGCCGCCGCCGGTGGACGCACAGATCGCGGGCGCTTCGAGCGCTAAGTACAATGATGATACACTATGCATGGATAGCGCATTGAATGCTTGTAGCTCCAACCGAGATGCACGTACTGTTTTGTTATCGACCGCGAATGTGTGCGTGTACGACTATTTACACCGCACGCACACAGTACGGGCGCTTATCGATTCTGGATCTCAAGTTAATTTTGTTACTGAGGATTTGTGTAAACGATTGGGATTAAATGACTCGCAACCTTCTTTGACTCACGTTAAGGGCATTGGGGGTTCCTTAAAGTCTATTAAGGGTTCAGTACGCTTTAAATTTTATTCTCGCTTCGATCATAATATTAATTATGAAATTGATGCTTTGGTAGTCGACAAGATAACAGATAACTTGCCGACGGCGCGCGTTGACACGTCTGTGTTTTCATACCTACATACTTTGCAACTCGCAGATGAATCATTTTACATGCCGGGTAATATAGAAGTACTTATAGGGGCTTCGCTTTTTACACATCTTTTACTACCGCACAAAGTTGAGAACGCGTCGGATACCGCTCCGCCCGCTATTCAATCTACGCTTGGATATATTATCATGGGGTCGGCACCAATTCTCAGCCCGACATGTACAATGGCTTCATGCCTCCACGCTGTCCCCGAGCCGCTGGAGATCGCGCTCAAGAGGTTTTGGGAACTGGAGGAGATAGATTGTAAACCCGCTAAGAGCTTGGCGGATCAGGAGTGTGAGGAGCTGTATACTTCAACCACCACTCGTGAGCTGCCAAGTGGGCGATTCGTTATTGCCCTTCCTTTTAATAAGGATCCTTCTACGCTAGGGGATTCGTTTTCCGCTGCTAAACGCCGTTTTTTATATTTAGAAAATAAGTTTAAACGCTTACCGCAGTACAAGCTCGCATATGACGCTGTCATTCGGGATTATATGGAAAAGGGTTACCTTTCTCCAGTCGCCGCTAAGGAGGCCTTCAGTCCTGCTTATTTTATCGCACACCATGGTGTTCTTCGTGAAGATAAAACTACTAGTCGACTGCGTGTAGTCTTAGACGCTAGTATGAAGACCACCACGGATGTATCGCTTAATGACATCCTGCACAGTGGGCCGAACTTGCAGGGTGAATTGTTTACAATTTTATTAAATTTTAGATTATTTTCTGTCGCGCTCGCCGCTGATGTCCGACAAATGTTTTTGTGTATCGGAGTACGCGAAGCAGATAGATGCTTCCAACGCATATTATATCGTTTTGACCCGCAGTTACCTATTTCTATATTACAATTTAATCGTGTTTGTTTTGGATTTAAGTCAAGTCCATATATAGCTCTACGCACCATGCAGCAATTATTTGCTGAGCAGGGTGACAATTATCCTTACGCAAAGGCGATGGCTTCCTCCTTGTATATGGACGATTTTGTCTTTTCTGTACCAACAGAGGAAGACGCCACGCTTACTTCGCACCAGCTGATAAAATTATTAAAATTAGCTGACTTTGACTTGGTCAAATGGACCAGCAACTCTCCCTCTGTATTGTCGACAATTCCCACTTCGCATCGCTTAGAGCCGCACATTGAATTTGACAAAGCATTACCGCATAAAGTGTTAGGAGTTCAGTGGAATCCCACGTCCGATTCTTTTAGTTTTCGTGTCAATTCACCTGGCGAAAAGTGTACAAAACGCACTATTCTGTCCACGGTAGCGAGATTGTGGGATCTCCTGGGTTTCGTGGCTCCAGTCATACTTCACGCCAAGTTGTTGATTAAGCAGCTTTGGTTGTCGAAGTTAGATTGGGACGACGAACCACCCCGCCATGTCATTCACGTGTGGAATCAATTCCGTTCAGAGCTTCCACTCTTGAACGATTTACAAATACCTCGTCATCTAGGTATCGTCGACGGCTGCACTGTGACCCTTCTGGGTTTCGCAGACGCTAGCCAATCCGCTTATGGAGGAGTTGTTTATTTACATGTCGCATCGGAACGCGCAGTATCGGTTAGACTGGTCTGCGCTAAGTCAAAGGTCTCACCAGTTAAGGTTGTGTCAGTGGCTAGACTTGAGTTGTGCGCCGCTTTGTTATTGTCGCAGTTAATGAAGGTGGTATTGGATCAATATCAATCGCGGTATCCTATATCCAAGGTGTACGCTTTTTCCGACTCCACGGTTGCACTGTGTTGGATACATTCTTCGCCACATAGATGGAATGTGTTTGTGGCTAATCGCATTACAAAAATAATAGACAATATTTCGCCTAACGATTTTTACCATATTGATGGTAAGGACAATCCTGCGGACTGTCTATCCCGGGGGCTGACACCCGCAGAAATTATAGACCACCCACTCTGGTTTCGCGGGCCCTCTTGGGCTTGTCTGGAGAGCAGTCAGTGGCCAGTCAGACCGTTTTCGCCCGGTTGTACGTCCGAGATACCAGAGCAAAAGGTCCTGTCACACTCCGTGGTGACGAGTCCGGAGGACTCCTTCCTTTATAACATTGTAAGGAAGTTCTCATCATGGTCTAAGTCTTGTCGAGTTTTAATTTATGTCTTTCGCTTTTTAAAATTGTTGCCACGTAATCCATCTATTAGAATATCCACGTCAGATCTAAAATTTGTAGAAATTAAAATTTTTAAGGAATCGCAAAATATATATTTTAACGCAGATTTAATCAATTTAAAACGCAGTAATAATTGTTCGCCCGCATTACAACGTTTAAAACCGTTCTTAGACAAGGATGGTTTAATTCGAGTCGGTGGTAGGTTAAGCCACTCGGAGGTTGATTACGGCCATCAACATCCGATAATACTTTCTCGCCACGATCACATCGCTGAATTGATAGTAGATTATTATCATAAAAAATATTGTCATGCAGGTCCAACATTACTAATGTCAATGTTAAGGCAGAAGTATTGGATTCTGTCCGCACGCCGCTTAGTTCGCAGTAGGATTTTCAAATGTAATATTTGTTTTAGGGCACGCCCTTTAGCTCCGCAGCCACAAATGGCTGATCACAGGGCTTGTCGCGTTACGCCGTCGGTAAAGCCGTTTACACATGTGGGCTCTGATTACGCCGGTCCTATGAAGATAGCTATGACGCGAGGCAGAGGCAGTCGTACTACCAAAGCATACATTTGCCTCTTCGTTTGCCTCACCACCAGAGCAGTTCACATTGAGCTTGCTTCTGATTTGAGCACCGCATGCTTCTTAGACGCGTTTAAACGTTTCTTATCGCGTCGAGGTCCCGTCGCGCGCATGTATACCGACAACGGTACAAATTATGTAGGTGCGAAATCGTATCTTAACGACTTACATAAATTTCTTTGCTCTTCCCAATTCAAGGAAGTATTCGGTCATGAGCTCTGCGACAACCGAATAGAGTGGCACTTTAATGTACCTAGCGCACCGCATTTCAATGGGAATTCTGAGAGCAACATCCGACGATTAAAAACTCACCTTCTCCGAGTAATAGGCACGCAGATATTATCGTTTGAGGAGATGAGTACTGTACTCGCTCAGGTTGAAGCCGTTTTAAATTCGCGTCCGCTCTGTTCAACGCTATCCACGGATCCGTCAGAACCGCTAGCTTTGACTCCCGCGCACTTTTTAACATTGACACCGCTTAAATCATTACCCGCGCCTAATATTGACGAGGATCGCTTGCATTTATTGTCGCGTCACGACCTAGTCAATAAGCTCGTACAAAGCTTTTGGAAGCGTTGGCGTGTAGAATATTTACACACGCTCCCGTGATTACGATTATTTTCCCTGTGTATTATCGCTGATATTGGTGTAGTGAAATGAAGTGAAGACTGACTGTGAAGTGAAGTTTGACTGGAAACTGAGACCTAGGTCACGCCTAGGTGTTTGCCGAGAAGGTACTCTCGCCCGCCGCCGTAAGTTCAACCTTACTTAATTCCCTTATATCCCGCATCCCCAAAATTTTAACACAAGCCGCCCCAGGGTGTGATGGTTTCACAATTGCACCCAAAAATAAATAAACTAATATTCCTATTTTCAGCTAATACTAACAGGACTAATTAAATAACAGTAGGTACGGTCTACCTTTTACAGTCCTATTCAAGGTTTGTCACAGATCAATGGACAGCAGTGGATGTTGGGAGTGCATTTTGGTTGGCTATTCTCATCACAAAAAAAAGGAGGCTTTATAGACTCGCACACGTACAGATTCTGATAATGTCATAAATGTCAAACTGGGATGTGACTGGCACGCGTACAGATTGGATTAGGATAGATTGGATTACTGCGGGATACGAATTGTCACTTTAAATCTACTTTTCTTGGGTTTATATGAATATCATTATGTATTATAATATAATCTATATAATCTAATGTAAGTGTCTCACACACACACACACGGTCACACACACACACACACACTGCACAGTGTCATTTACAGGACCTTGAATAGACTTGGCACTTACATAGTAGGAATTAACAATATTTATACATGCTACATTCTAACAGCACCGTCCGATAATTGAGGTATGGGAACGCTCATGAAACTCTGTCAACTATCAAATCGTCAATAATCATACTGAACCCTTTAGTTTGTCACCCTCGCTGCCCCATCCCCGAGTTGTCCCTCCGGCTTAAGCTCCCCTCTGTGTATTCTACTGTATGCTTTGAGGAACTGGATGTTAGGATGCTTTGATATTATGACGTCACCATTTCTCTATCGCACTAAGTCGCACCAAGTCGTAACTCGCAGCAGATTAATCTTGCATCCACACGTTTAGTGGTGGTCCTCCATGTGTCAGTTTGCGCAATGATTGGTTTATAGACGAGTGGAATTGAGGAATAAGCTTCTTTTTTTTTTATATCATGAGTGTAGCAAACGACCTTGCAGTCCCACCAACCGCTGCCGCCCATGGACATCTGTGACAAACTTCGAATAGAACTGCAAGGGGCTGTTAGT
>DWMR01000874.1:0-10782 GCA_018245355.1 Dalla costala | reverse complement strand
CAAACCACTAACTTCGATCGAACGTTGCTTTCGGGGGACTTTCGTGCTAAGTAAACGCACGATCCGTCCGAACGTAGGATTCGTTTCGTTTTTCGTACTAGACCCCTGGTGTGAAACGAGCGCGTGCGCCGCTGAAGGCTGCGCTAAACTATGGATTATTCTGGAAAATCTCGCGCGCGCGCTGTCACTCAATTCAAATGGATGTTAATGTGTCACGTGGAGCCACGTGAGTCTTAACGGCCTGTAAGTACTGTGGTCTGTTGGTAGGTGCTATCACTTTTGCATTTGTTATCGTCCTGTGTTTATCCGAGTAGGGGCGACCTCACACTTAACTACCTACCTAGCTGCTGCTTCCGAGGCTCCGAACCTATGCTTTTATCTTGTTAAAAAGTGTGTGTATGTGTTTTCTGTTTTCGTAGTTGAATAGTTTTTGACATTTTTTTGGAATCGTTTCATCTAGAGATTCATGGCTTCATGCCCTAGCAATTTAATTCCTAGAGTCGCAGTCACACACAAGTAAGAGAAGTAACGACGAAGCTCCGAAAACGAACGCTTGTGGATAAAGTGAAGTACTACACTCATCACCAGCCTTGCTACCGCGTCTCATTCGTACCAGCCATACTATTGGCTAGGAAATATCAAACTTTTGTAGATATGTATTTGATCAATCTTAAAAATGTAGAGTCAACTTCAATGCCAGTCGCTTTGAAATCGGGAGCATCGGCTTGGGAGCTTTGTGTGGAAAGTCTGGCTTGCACTAAAATTACGCATATAAAGATATAACTCCCCACCTATTTATTTTGTTTCCATCCCTCGGATCTCTCAAAAATATTAGCAAATACTTAAGAAGTAAATCGGCAAAATTCACACGCAGAAATAAAATTTCCATGGAGAAGAATAGAGGCGGCTGGTGCGCGCCGCTCGGATTAGCATCCGCCGGAGATTAGCGGCTACACCGGCTATACAAGCTGCCACGTTGCAATAATCGTCCGGTCGCCGCGCCGGCGCGCGGCGCCGGACCGTTGTCATTGAGTAGGTATCTGCTTTTCGTGTAATGCCAGTAGTCTAGGAGGAGGAGGGCTACTGGCTCCAGACGACTCCTTGGCGCGATGGTTAGTGACCCTGACTGACGAGCTGTGGGTCCCGGGTTCGATCCCCGGCCGGGAAAAACATTCATTTGGCAGATAAAGGTTTGTACTCGGGTCTTGGGTGCATTCTTAGTACATTACTGTATTGTGCATAATACCTAGTTTTAAGCTTGTTTTGAAAAGAGTAACTACCTACTGAGTTTCTTGCCGTGTTCTTCTCAGTAGTATCAACCTTCCGAACCGGCGGTAGATAAAAAATGTATTGACGTTCATCGAGTGTATCTAAATACCATAATAATATGATGATAAATAAATGATTCGGATTCTGATTCTTCAGTGCTCTTTTAAAATGTGTATAAATTTTCCACTAGTCAACTACCAGACTCAATCGACACAAATACCATCACAAATGTTATAGTAGAATAAATAGCGCTAACAAAAGTTTACAGCAAATTCGATTCCCAGCTTATTTATTATTCTTACTACGTTTTTTAAGGAACGTAATATCTACAATACATTTTATAGTACCTACTCCATTATTTTCTTCAACCACCATGATATCTCGGCGGACTTAAGCCAGTCAACAAGTATACAAACACTTACTTTGTGCGTCCATCCATCTAATATCCTTCTTTACTCACAAAACACGTCCAATCGTAGATAAGTCTGGTTCGTCGACGTTTATTTAATAAAAACGCCATGTCGGCAAATAACGGGCGGATAGGTATTGATAAGGGCTGTGAGCAATAGATCTTAGGATGGTACAAGTTACAAGCGAATCACGTTTTAGTTTTGGTGGCCATAGTGATAGTTTGTGTATATGAGAGAGATGACGACCAACATTTATGTTTCATAGCAGCTCGTCTGAAACTTATAAAAGTGATAGGTTTGATTACCTTGCATCCAAAAATAGAACTATCAGAAATTTTCCGCGATGCGTCTGGACCTGAGAGCATTTTTTAAAAATGCCAACAATTTTTTTCCTTTTAGGAGTTATAGGTGACATTGACATTGTCTGGAAACATTACTTTTATAGTGCCGGCAGACATACCAAAGCTTAAAAAATAATTAAACCGAGCTGCTTTGTTACAAATACTTCATTATTAGTCTGAGGTTACAGTGTGGTAAATTTGTTTAAAATATTAGAGAAACCCCTAAAAAAAATTTTTTGTTTTAGATTATATCATTTATGTGTGGGCCCCAACCACTGTAAGGTATTACTTTTTTATACTTAATAAAACATTTTGAATGAAAATCGCTAGGAACTTAAATCTTGTACCGTACAACATAAGTACAGGCGTGCCTATCTAGCGTATATATCGCTTGAGGCGTCGGCCTTTGTAATTGATTGATACGTCCACCGCGGCGTTTTGAGTTGTGCGCTAAAAAATAAAACGAGCCGGGCCCTTCGGTGGTAACTTTTACCCCAAAAGGTTGATTGTTAATTTTGCTAAACCTTTTTCCTTACCGAATAAATGTACCCACATTATTCGACTTTTCACTGCGGACGGTTAGGCTTCTGCAGAATCAAAATCAAGTCCAGTTATACCTACTATATTGATGTAAGATGTAGGTTAATGAAATCAGTTCTTTATTCTGGATTTAAATTGTACGTACACCATAGCTACTCTTCTAACCTATAATTTTTGTTGGAAATCATTTCCGACATTTGGAATTTGTTGACACATTAGACGATTGCGTTTTTATCTTAGCTTAGTAAAACAAGTTTTCTCATTTCTACTCTACTCAAAATTGAATATTTAACATATCTAACGATAACAACTGGGGGCTACGGCTTCACGTGCCCTCCAACGCACGGAAGCGTTGACATAATCCTTACTTAATGCTATAAATGTGAATGTGTGTTTGTTGCTTTCTCCTTCTTTCATGCTGCAAAGGAGCTATAATATTATGTCCATATGATTTTTGCACAGCGATAGTTCATAAGCTGAAGAGTGACGTAGGCTAATTTTAGGGGCAAAGCTTGATAGTATAATATTTTTGATGAGTGAAATAGACATTTCATATAACCTAAAACCTTCCAAACTAACTTCTCGCGATTCTATTCCGGAGCTAACGGGTCGGGCTAAACAGCCGTGAGCGGCCCAATTCTCCTAAGTTGTTAATCTAACTCGGGGTCCAATGACCGCTTCTATCCGGTTTGAACCGGTCAGCGGGCGCGGCTTGAGTCCAGTTTGAGTTGGTTTTGGGTGATTATAAACGTTCAAGTAGCTAATTATTTTCTAATAATTTGACTAATTATTCATCTATTTTGATGATGCCTTGGCACGTTGGTCAATGATCCTGACTGACGAGTTGTGAGTCCCGGGTTCTATCCCCGGCCGGATATTATTTCGACAAAGAAATTTTGGGGGTTAAGTTGTGTTGTATTCTATGTGTCTACCATCCGCACAGGGAATCAGTGTACGGGCACATGTTCCTTATTTATTCATGTGGTACGGCGGTGTGATTTTATAGCTACTTGAGCCACCTCCTTTTTAAAGTCGGTTAAATAGAAATATTATACTTTTAAATGCTGTTAACACTGCCACTTTATCAACCTATAGAAGAAATAAAATGCTGTCTCGCATTTGTGATACTTGCTCCTCATCACGTGTGTACCACACTTTGAATGGCGCTGCGTTTGTCTGTTCTACTGGTAGCTAATATTTTACTGTTTACAAACAGATACCACTCACATCAAAGGCACTAATCGGCCACCCGGTAACGGGCCGCATCTCGCGATATCACGTGAATGGCAATGAACGTGTTAAATAACTTTGGCATACTTATGATCATCGGTGACGTTACTTACATTACTAACACTTCTGTACCGCGCCAAACCAATTGCTCCCACTACTGCGAGAAAAGAAGTTTTAACTATAATACTTTAAAAATCGAGCACTCCAATGCTATTAAGCCAACCTTTCTTTCGATCGGCTGACCGCGCCTATCCGGTCCGAATGGCCGGGCGCGGTCCGAATCCGCTGATGCACTTCGCGGGGGGACTGGGGATGAACACGCGATTGGGGAGGTCGATTTGGGTAATTTGAATACAATTTTGTTTTTAAATTTGTTTAGCCTGATGAACAAGCAGACGAGGTACCCGATGGTAAGAGGTCACCGTTGCCTATGGACACTCGCAACACCAGAGTAGTTCACTCAGTGAACTTTATTTGCAATGCAAATATCCTTTAATTTTTTCTGTAAGTCAATCGAAATTTCACGACCACGCAGTCACGAGCACTTCCTTGTGATAAAATATAATTGACAAGCTTTTTGAAGTCAATGTGCTCGATATCACACGCAATATTCATAACATCAGAACGCCCGGGTAGCTGGAGGCATACGCAAAGAATGGGGGCACATACTGCCATACCGCTATGACGCCGTAACGCATTCTCTCGCATTATTAATAATCCTCGAGGTAGGTATCTGGATTGTTGACATCCCATGGAAATATCAACGATATGGGGTTAGCTTTGAGGCATCTTTGCTTACATGTCATAATTAGTTAGTAGAATTTCAGTTTTGATGATTTCAACGATCTTAATTGTTGACGATACATAAGATATAATTTATTCTGACGATATAAATTTGTTATAATTTTTACATAGAAATATAGAAAGAGCGATAATTACTTTATTTGTACATACAAAACACTCCACCATACTTATTATAAACAACTAGATAAATTATGTTAAAAATTTTGGAACTATAGACACCTATGTTGATCTATATTGAACAACATAAAGTAGTACCTATTAGTCTGTAAGTATCGCATTCGTTTAGACAAAATCGCGTTTTGATCAATATTTTATTTATTAACCATATAAAAAAATGGGCAAAATATAGAGCCCTGTGAAATTCCTAACTAGTTGTCTATTTACAGCGAATGTATTGCAGCTTTAGTTCCACAGTTGTAACTATTTAGAGCTACTGTGTTCCCACTTCAAACCCACTCCTAACCGCTTTCACGTGCAAGGGACGTACGACAAGATGCAAATTGATAGGGTCCTCAAGGGCCCTCCATTTGCATGTAGCACCATTAAAAATTCCACACGCTCGAAGCGAGCGCTGAGCTAAAACTTTTTTATTTTGGACTCAAACTTCGTAATCTTTGTGGTCTACTTCAGGTGGAATATGCATGTCAAAGGGTGTCCTTTTAGCCTCCGTGCCTTTGAGGTCTTAGGTGGAATTAATGTTGGCTTGTTCTAATTTGTTATTTTATGTTAACTAATGAATATTCTCGTAACATTTCCTAGATGAATCCTCTTAGTTGCTTTAACTTTGAAATAAGATTTAATATTGCTTTCAATGTTATTTTATAATGTAGACAAGAGCCACGTTGACCCTTAAATGCATTTAGAGATTATTATTTTTATACATTTTAGTGGCTTTACCAATGAAAATATTCAACTTGCAGATTTTCGAACATTATAAATTGGCCTTGATTATACTGATCTACAATGTATTTTACGTTGTTTGTTAGTGCTGATCGTGTCAAGTGTTGATAGTGTAACCGGCATACCGCTATCCATTTTTTTATGAAAACAACGTATCAAACGGGCACGCAGAGTATAAACATCTATATCTAAATGAATCAGTAGCTAATATTAAACCACTATTAAACCACTGCTAATATTAAACCAGTTAAATCATTCCTCTAGCTCATGATTATTTGTATGCAATTTGTATAAACTACACTCCTTTTAATGTCAAAATGCAATGTTCAGCCGGCATAACTTTGACACCCCATGTGTAGTGATCGCAATAGTTGCAATAGTTGCGAACTTCGCTGTACAGGCAAAGTTTGAATGCAAGTCCGGACTTGATTCGGCAAGTGAGCTCGCGTACCGCCAATGTTTACTTAGGCGTAGCACAGACGACCGGTTTTAATCGGTCCTATTTATATCTGACAACGGCTGATTGAGACTGTCGGTAGCCGATTTGCTTTCAACTAAATTATTTGAGTATCGTTTTTATTTAGGATACTTATTAGAAAGAAAGAAAGAAAGATAATTTATTTCTTACAACTATAACACCTTAAATACTACAGTGGTGACCTACGAGTGTGATTGCATGTGCTATAGTGCCAGAAATTGGTACTCGCTACGCTAAATGCCACAGCTGTGGCCACAGAGCTGATTTTCAGCAAGCCCAGCTGGTTGCCCTTCCTATTTGACTTTCCATCTCTCTCCAGCCGACAGTAAAATTGTGGTACAGTGCCTTAGAAATGGAGTACAGGTCGGCCCCGACTAGGTGGATTGACGAAACTAAGAGCTGGAAACCGTTAGATGCAGAGAGCCTGGGACTGGTCGGAGTGGCGTCAATTAGGGAAGCCTTATGTCCAGCAATGAACCTCTAAAGGGTAATGGATTGAAGGATGACCGGTGGAAATCGGACCAAGTTGCTGCACCGACTATTTTTTGGGTCGTTTGCGTTGCTAAACGGAATATAATACGTCCTATTTCTAGTAAGGATATAACCAAAGGTTGTCTACGTTTTGCCTTCTTATTTATAAATTGATCTTAAAACCAGTTTCAGCATTCTATAATTCTAAAAATAACGTAGGTACCATGGAGTTTGAAAGAATAACTATGCTGTTTTTATTACTAGACGGTATGGAGAGAAACCTGTATTGTATTGTTGGACTCTGATGGGCGGTAGCTCATTTAATAAAACAGAAGTAGGTACGTGTTAATTTGAATGTAAATAAACAAACAAACAAAGGTATCTTACTAAGATTCCTAGCAGTGAATTTCTAATTTGTTGCTCATTCACATGTAACATCACAGTCATTAGTTCGATACCCACATGTGTCCAAACCTAGCAATAGTTTTGAAACTTCGCTCCATAGAGAAGTTCAACTGCAAATTGAGTCCGAACTACGTTCGACCAGTAAACTTGTACTGTCAATGTTTAGATGTAACTTGTCTTATCATAAGTAAGTTTGGCAGGCAACAACGTTAAGAAATTAGTAGTAATAAACTAATACAATAAATTAATACTAATAATAGTAGTAACAAACGCTCTACTAATATTTGCTAACAGGACTAACTTACAAACAGTCCTAGCTTCCACATAAGGTACTAGTACTTACGAATACTAAGCAACTAATATTCTTATTGGCTGTTAACACTAACTGGACTAACTAACCAACTGATAGACCCTGGTACACTCTTATTTGAGGTTAATCACAGGTGTCCATGGGCCATCGACTTTTAAGGCTATAAAGTCGATGCCATGGGCAGTAGTGAATGGTGGGACTGCATTCAGTTTGCTATTCCGACAACATAAAAAGTAATTACGACAAAAGGCTTGAAATTGAAATGACAAGATCTGAATAACAATTATTTTTTCAGTTCTCTTTCATTCGTCCATACTTTAACATAAATTATTAATTCACTTAACAATAATAGGAAATTGTTCTAATATACCTCCTATCCTATATATTATATCCTAAATAATAAGTTGCATAAATGCTCTCACAGTACCTTTAACCTCCGCGGAAAATACAACAAACTTCCCGCAAACATTTAAATCTGTTGCAATAAATTCTTCTAAAACTTGTTTCTATCTGTTTCAGGTAAGTCTTGGAGCGAACGAAGATTCTGAGCAACAAAGTATCAAACAAAATAGACGCATCTCCATAAAATCCCCCCAAAACACCAACTTGGTGCATAAATATAAAATTTTGCAAGTTACGACCAAGTTTGAAATTTTCTCTAGCGTATGGATACACTAGCTTCGATCCGCCATTTTGTTGGGTAGTATGAGGTGTATTTTTAATGACGTAGACTTGAAAGACTGGTAAGATGTTATTAATAAGCCTATGAATATTATTAAAGCGTAGCCGTGCAGTGTTTTAAGGTTAAGGTGGAATAGGTGACCGCTTCGGTGACCAAAAACTCGTGAGTGCCTCCGTGCTTCGGAGGGAACGTTAAGCCGGTTGTTATCTTCAGATAAAAGTGGTTGAGTTGAGAGGCAATGCGTGAGCCTTATCCTCATTGTAAAAAGGGCTCAAGCTATACTCCGTCATGTATGGTTATTACTATGTGTATTATTCTTAACGATCTTATTAGACCTTCATATTTGGACACCCTGCCTCACCTTCTCTTATATTCCATCCTCTACCCAAAGGTTGTCTGGAAGCGATTGATCTTTAGCGATAAGACCGCCCTTTGTGTGTGTGTCTTCTATAATGTTCTTATGTTACTGTAATTACTTCGTGTGTAGAACAAAGAGTATTATATTCTATCTATCTATCGATCTATCTATTGTATAGCAGATCACTCGCGTTTGAGAATCTCATGGAGAACTCTGGCATTAATATTCCACTTATAAATACTAACATCCGCATACAAATAACATGTTAGTACTTATATCACCAAACGCTGTTTTAGCGAGACCATTTGCGAGGCAGCATTTTGTAAAGCAACATTAGCCCTAAGTAAAGATCGTTAAAAGTCCCGAGTGGCTTAGTCCATTAGCTCCGGCCTGACTGTCGGCGGGTCTCTATGCAATATGCAGCTTAAAAATACGGCCAAGGAGCGCAGGCTTTGAAATGCCCTGGGAGCCGATTCTCGTGGCAGTGATAAATATCATTTTTAAAGTTTCGTTCCTCGAAAGGAAAAAATGAGACCGATATAACACCAATATTATGTCAAAGTATCTTCTACGCTTATGTAACAGATTTTATCGATAACTACTAATGTAGTAGTGATCCCAACAAAAACATAAATGTGAAAAAGGAGCCAAGTTCGGCGTCAACAATAAAAGAGTTGAAATCTATCGGATGCCAAGTTCCATAGCAGTTCCTTTAATCATAGGCATAGGAATGTACAACGTTCTTAATTTGATTTAAAAGAAACATTGTTACGTGCTTTGATATTGAATTCATTTCCTGGCAAGTTTATGTGTTACGTTCTTTGATATTGAATTTATAACTTGGCAAGCTTATTTCTTATTGGAAAAGGTAAATTTCAATGTCTCCTATTTTAGTGTCACGTTTAAAGTAATTTATTGACAATTAAAACTTGCCAAGTTATAAATTTAATATCAAAGCACGTAACAAATATTCTTTAAAAAAAATAAAGAACGTTGTACATTCCTATGCCTTTGATTAAAGGAACTGCTATGAAACTTGGCATCCGATTGACTTCAACTCTTTTATTGGTGACGCTAAAATTGGCTTCTTTTTCATATTTATATTTTTGTTAGGATTTCATTAATTTTTAAAAAGTTTAATCAACCTTAGAATTTAAGTGTCTAAATAAATAATCTTGCTTTTTTAATGTTTTATCTTACGTTATACACGTATTAATATTATTACTTATCTACACACAGTTACATACAAAATTACACGTGCACCTAGTTTCATACAAAATGCTAGAAACTAACCGCACCAATAACTTAGTGGCCACTAATACTTACTTATTTCAAGTTTTTAGAATTTATCCTTTGTCTAAATTACGATGATAAAATATCACTAACGATATTCGTTTATATCGCCGAGTCAGTCGAGAATGCAAAATGGTTTAGCAAATATTGCTGGCAATGTCGACTGAATGGAAAGTCCTTTGACGAACTGTTCAGGATTACTTCTGCGGTGACTCGTTAAAAGCTTTTTTATCTTTTATTTTTAAGATTTCTTGAAAGAATATCTTTTAAGAAAACATGCTATTCTGCTAACAAGTAAAAATTACCTTTGAGGTATTAAAAGTGTAACAGTTATACCCGGAATCAATTGCTTCATCTGTCGTAAATCACAATAATAACAACATATAATTACATCAACTGAGGGTCCATTGAAAATCAGCGCTGCTGCTTCCCGCCGCAGCAAATCATAAGTGGATACCTTTTTGAAACAACATGTATTTTAATACTAGAAAAACTGTTTTATGTGGCATGTTGTATATATGCCAATTGTTATCAATTTTATTAATCTATCTTCATCTTTAACAACATTACCAACTGCTCTCCACGCTGCTTAATTGGAAACTTTGCTCACTTCACACATTACACATAGCTATAAATATTACATACGAGACCTTCTAAGTAATCCCTGATATTAATAAACAACACGGATGTTCATTTTAAGCAATCTGAAATTCAAATGGTAAATAAATCCCGAATAGATATTTCCTCTGCGCAAATAAAAATCTGTAACAACCTTTGGGACCTTAAAGGAAAACGTTTATTTTTTGCGTACAAAACTAAAAGATACCAAGTCTCGTTACGGAATTACACTTGTCGTTTCCTTTCTTTCTGACGTTTTTTTCGACATCTTTCTGCATAAAAACCTCGGACATTTCCTTTGTTTTCCCGAACAAGCCAACGATGAAAATAATTGAGTGTCATCTGCGAAGTAATTGGAAATTTACGTTCCAGTGGAGTTAATGCCAGCATACTTATATTGAAGGCAATCAGAATTGTCTGCACGTATTAGGAAAGCGGTTAACCCGCCTGTCATTCGCCTGGTTTTCGTCTGATCTTCCAGGGAATCAGGTAGTATGTGGGACTCGCCGGCATGCCGGAATACCAACTAAAACCCAGCGGTACCACTACCGTCAGATTGGGGCGCCACGTGGGCATTTCTACCATGGCGTCTCGACGCGTGCCTTTTTGCGTTAGCGGCACCATCAGCAACAGATTGGGACGCCACGGGATCGCTTGTGCATTTCTACCATGG
>DWMR01000873.1:0-10783 GCA_018245355.1 Dalla costala | reverse complement strand
ACGTTGTCACGTTCAACTATCGTCAGTAAACCGACTTTACAGACAACCGATTTTCCTTCGGCACTTGTCTTCTATGTCATTTATTACATAATATATCCCAAAAATATTCGTTAACAGCCTCATAATTAATCCCACATTGGGGAGCAGTCCAAATACAATAGTAATTTTATTATAATAACGTCTATACGCGTTCACTGACCGCGAAAGTGTTAGTACCCGAATTCTTCATTAATTCTTCTGTCTAGTCTTATCACAATCTTCGTCTAAAATTTGCGTACAGTGCTGCAGCGAGGTAATTTACAAATTACCTTCCGTTTACAGGTCCCCGAAGACGAGCGCGGAGTTCGCGTAGTCTGAAATGATCTTACAAAGTATAGGCCGCATCGCTCCCCGAAGCCGCCTGGAGGCTTCGAGGCGTGCTGCGTCGATACACTTCCAGAGTTATGCAAATGTTATGGACAACAAAAAAGTTAATGTCAATGATAAGTGTCGCCCTGAGGGAACCATCAAACACAGCGGTTTTTACGCTCGCTTTTTGCTGTACTAGGTAATCACATTATTTTATATTAACCCGCCTTAATTGGCACTTTATTCAAGTAGGTATATAATATGTTTCGGAAATAGACAAAATAGCTTTTTTTTTAAAATAAAATATGTCTGAACTACGCGCATGTTGATAAACGTTTCCAGTCGTCTTTATACACGAGCAACACCAGGAGTGAATCAACAATACTTCGCTATCGATGAGTAAGATCGCTTTGAGTCTTTTTTGATGAACTTCATATCATAGTCTACATAATAAGCCGCAGATGGAAGATTATACCTATATAAAATTGTTAAAATTTGTCCTTTTTCGTTCAATACATTCTGAGGAGGAAAGCTAGCCGCGTACATAGCGCGTCAATGCAACAGCGGCCTTAGAAATAGAATTCACGCCTAATGATATGGTTGAACTAAATCCTGGTTCAGACGACCTGAATAATTGAGTTGAATGATTTAGTAGTTAAATGTGTCTGACCAGCAAAAATTTTGTCGACTAGTTTAGTACGTGCTTTAGTCGCACCATGCCATTTTGTTCTTTTTTTACTGGCGAGTAACGTCCCACTGTGTAGGTAACTACTATACGCGATTGTAATAAGCACAACTTTCGGGCAAGTATTTTTGATGCTAAAATACTCGCCAGTCTACTTGAATATCGCGTAGTGTGAACAAGGCTTTAGAGAACATAATATAGTCAAGTCTAAATTGAGTCTATTTAAAAGTAACAAGTAAAAGACGATCGAGAAATCTATCTCAAAGGCCCTCAGTGAATCATTTGAAAGTTAAAATTCGCAGATTTATTCAGATTTAGAAGACTGTTTTGACATCTGTCACATTCAGACAGCCCTTCGGCAAACGAACCTAATTTAAAGATTCGACTTGGCAAGTCTGTTGAGGGAATTACGTGTGCTGCTTAATATCTACAAACATTTTAAGTATTGAAAAGATAAACCTGTTGAAATGAAATGTGAAAAACGATTTTATCTTTGAGACTCATTATAACACAATACAGACAAAATATTTATTTTAAGTATGGATAATTTATTCACCCAAAACGGGATTCATCAAAAACATAGAAGGATACTACGAAGTGTACCTACTTATTTCTTCAGAATATCTACCTGTAATGTTTATAGCATGTGTATAGTAAACTATCTCCACTAGCAGATCGTTTACTATACACACACATGCTATAAACATAGCTTGATAAATGTTTTTCGCTCACTTATTAAAAGCAATACATATTTACTTACAATATAAAATATTTAAATTTAAGATTTTACCAGATTACTGACTCATTTTATCTGTATGGATATGGTTATGCATTAGATTTGCACCACACCAGTCCTATCCATTCAACAGTCAACATTCTGAACAATATATCATGTCAAATCTTTTGAAGGGTGGTTGCCTCACCTGATATCTCATATTTCATGATAGATCCTTTAAGTGACATCAAGATCAAAATATCATCACGACTTTATCCACACGACTTTTATGATAATAATAATGCGCTTACGTCATATAAGGCAATTATAAGAATTTTCTCGACTTTTATAGGGCGCTCAGATTTCCGAGGTAAAAAATTTAAGTAAAATCGAGTGTAACGAGGATAGACGATGTATTTCAGCCATAATGGCGGATGGCTTAATAGGATGGTATCAGTGGAAGCAGCTGTTATGATACCGGCCAGGAGTGTCGCCGCACTCACCCTTAAAGAGATTTTTAAGAGCCCCTAAGTATGGAGAGATTTTTTTAAAGTAAGGTTTACCATTCATAAAAATATTTTTATTTCAAAAAGTCACGCTATAAATTTCATGTATACCTACAATTAAATTTAACAATAAGTATAAAGATATATGAGTATTTTTTTTAAATTTAAATTTATATAAAATCGTTATATTGAGTATAAACGTTAGCTATCTTAGTAAAATAATAACGTATTATGAGATTTCTTATGCATAGGATAGCATCCTATAAGTTTTAATTAACTGGGGGCCTGTATTGCCAAGTCATTTAAGTCTTCGAAAGGATAGGTACAATAGGAGAATTCATTCACTTTTAAGTGTTGAAATGCATTGAGAATAAAAGGAAAAGTTTAAAACCCATTTGTATTCTTAGAGGGTATTGAAACATTTGTTGTGATTATAAGAAGCCTTCTCCATACTAAGTCAACCCTGCAGTAACTCCAACGTAAAGGCGATCGCTTTTTTCTCGCCCCAACCTTCGGTAAAAAATAGGGGAGATTCTTATCTTGTCGCTTCTAATTTACTTATTCCTCTTTTAAAGACTTATTTACCTTCAAAATCCCATTGTGCCGCGCCGAGCGATCTCCAGTAATAACGAGGCGACCTCTCCAAAGACGTGTCAAACGAGATTTTTTCTTAAAAAAGCAATAACAATTTACATAAACACCCGGTCGTAGTTAACAGTTAATAAAGGAAACGATGTCGCAATTGACGGAGCTGCTCCTTTTAAATGCCTTTTAGATGGAAATGTTGACGAAACATTGTTTTACAAGGCACTTTTTGCGAGCTTGATTGGCAAGTAGAACCGAATGGAATTGGTCTAATCAACGTTTACTACACTTGTTTGTTTTTCTTGTTTTCTATTTTCATTTGAAAGAAAAGCTACAAAATACTTGTAAGTATGAAGAAATGTTAATGAGAGGTTTATCATCTATACATTTTTCCATTTATTTATCCGTTTATTTTATCATTCAATGCGCAAATTCTTTCAGCTGATGCTCGACATTTATTGACTAGACGTTGTTCGTGTCTCCGCCCGCAGAAATCTGTTTTTCCGTTCGTCTGAAAGTTTCATCCGCTTAGAGGTGGAATTTCTAAAAATCCTTTCTCAATGTATCTCTACGTTTTTGAGAAGACATAATACACCATATCTTTAGTTTCTACACCTAGTTATCCAGTCAGCTAGTAATATACAGATTTGAAACTAGCTTTAGTCGATATAACAGGAATCGTTCCAAAGTATTTTTTATTAATGTATAATGTTCAGTTCAAGATGAAATCAACATAATAAGCAATGTACCCATATATACCTACCCACTATACCAATACACAGGATTATCTGTTTATTGAAATAATTGACCCACAGTTTCTTGATTACATGGATGGATTAGATTATATTGGAATATTGGATATTGGAAGGATTGATTACAATGGATTTTTGTCTCCGGGGTTAAAACTGTGCACTTGGAACAATATGTGGTACGCCACTCAATACGTGCAGCACCAACTCGCTCAGTTTTTCATGTACCTATTATTTTTTTTGTGCACTAAACAATAACCTTTACTTACTACTATAGATTTTATATACTTACATGGATCTTTAACGAACACAGTGACCTGAATTTAGTAGAGTTGCCCGGAGTAATTATTTCATTAAAACTGACCCAAAAGTTTGAGGCTGACCGCAGGCGTATTTGCCCATTCACTATCAATCGATATCCATCCATATCCCGTTTATCCATCTCCGTCTTCGTACATATAGACTGTAGGTACACACATAGACTGGTACCTTAACGGGTACCTTTATAAATATAATTTAAATTAATATCCCTATAGATAAACCAAAAAAATCATTTTAAATTATTGCATTGATTGATACGTTATTATCGTAAAAATAACATTATATCTATCCATCTAACTTTTCACGTTACCGTTAAGATAACGAACGTGAAAATTCTCAACAAATTGTTTTATCTTAAAGTAGGGCTCGCAATAAACCAATATCAAATGAACAGTCAGTCAGTAATAGTCCAGTTAGTATTTTTAGTTGATTATATCATAAGTGAGTCGCCTCTTGTCGCCTCTTGTGTAAGTTTCAAAGAAATTATTCAACGGCAGGAAAAGAACTTCATATGCCACGCGGGTGAAACCACCGGTAAACGATAGTTGCTAATGCACCAGTAGGTATTTGTAAAACTGAATGTGTCCGTCTTACACTTAGATCTAAGAAGACTACGTAAAGATGCGGCACTCACCTCCCCGTAACAGTTAAAGTACCCCAGCGAATAGGTGGCGCTAACAGAGGCAGTCGGCCAAGCTAAGATGGTTGCCATCGCTACGCTTACGTTCAGGTCGATCAGCCCCTCTAGACAAAAATATTTCCCATCCACGCTAGCGCTAACGACACCTTCACAATGTATGGTTTATGACATGAGCTGCGGAAAAGTGATGTGCGGTCACGCCATGTGTCAACGTCATTACCATACATTTTGAAGATGTCCTTAGCGTTAGCGTGAGAATTTTTTTTTTTCTTTAGGCCCAGATCAGCTACGAAGTTGTTATGGTGTTACATGCTCGTATACTGGGAACTATTGTTTGTATGGAGTGTCGCAGGCCTGCTTCGATGATGCTACGAGTATTTCTCAAGCTCGTAGATCGCAAATATCTGCCAATTTGTCTTCTTACGGTCCTGTTGAAGGGACAGAGGACAGCAGCCACATGTATGGTAACGTCATCAAGAATATCCCTGAAGCCCGCAGTGACGCAGAAATGACGTAGCGAGCCAACCCCTTCCCATTAAAACTTCCCGTCTTCAACTTCACTAATAGTAATCCGAAACAAAGTTAGTCGGTTCAAGGTCGCAATTTAAAGTTTTTCGAAAAGTTCTTTTCCCGCTCAGTTTTTTATAAGTATATAAATCTTTTTGTCGGCAAAGTTCCACAAAGTTTTTGGCCCAGATTGTCATCGATTTTTGTTTGAAGAGTTTGTTTTTTCATTGTTCTTCTTTACTTGTTTGACGGTTAATTCATAAAAACTTTGCCGCCCGCAAAATCGATAACGGTCGCTCTCTGTTTGTAAACAAATGCCATATTTTTACTACTACTACTACTACTCGTGTTATCTAAATGAGCTGGCATGCATTTCTGATCGGTACTTTCATTAGTTTTACACATAAACACAACTACAGTAATTTGAAGACGTTTGAATACTGTGTAAGGACTGGTGTTTACTCATATAAAAGTCACTGAAAAGCGTTTAATTGTCGTTATGACAAAAACTATAACTATGGCGAACAGGTTCTAGTCTACAGACCAACAATATGCACAAACAATGGCGCAATTACAGGTATTGGAAATAAGACAGCAATTTTGAAAATTATTAATTTCTAAAATTTTATTGATTGCAACCATATTTTGGTCTCATTCATCACGTTGCTCGGCGCGACTCTATGGAGCATGCACAAGGACTTAGAGGGCCTTGTATACTTCATAGTCACATACTATGATAACGTTGATTTGAACAGTGTAGAGAATGGGCAACACCTATTAGTTTAAAGTTTTTGAACCAGTCGTAGGCCTCCAACAAGCCATATATAAGAACCGCTTAACGTGTCCCCATAATTATGGAACTGTACGTCAAAGTTCACACCATCCATTAACCACAAACTACAGATAGTATTTCTATTCCTACTTCGCTCGGATCTTTGAACGTTTTATAAACGCTAAACGCAACTTAAAATAAACCAATAACAAAACACTACACGGCTGGTGAAGCTACTTTAAAAAGCTAATACATACGTCGTTTTCGCGCGCTTTGTAAATATTTTCCCCATCATAAGCCTATGCATGGAAGGCAGCCGGAGGGTTCTCATCAGCTCGGCCCTGAATACTTTGCTGCTCGCACGTATCCCGCCCCTTGTCTCAACTTATGTAAATGCTGCCCTAACACTTTCTCCGTTTTTCTCGCATTTGCGCACAATACGTGCAATTTGATGGCGGGTCCTAGCATTATCCGCGTAGGTGAGCCCTCTCTGCGCGGATTTCTAAACGTGAAGTGATTTGAAGTTTATTTCAGAGGTCATGAATAAAAGACAGTTGGATTTTATTCCCTTTTAGTATGTAACTTATAGCCGGAATATTACGTTTACCAATCCTTTGATTTCCATTTAACGTAAAAATGTGGGCTAACGTAAAGGTTTGTGCGCGAAAGCTTATTTTTTGTTACTCCGAAGTGAAGTATAATATTAGTGTTTTCTGGAGGAAGGAAAGAAAATAAGAATGATTTAATTTCAACATAATTGCTACTTGCGTAGACAAAGGAGGCATAATGAATAGCCGTCCCCGCTGTCCGTCTCGCCTGATTTATTTCATGACTTCGGATATGCAAATGGCATTAACATTCAAAGACGTAGGTATCCGCGCCCCTTTTAAAGAAATCTCCGAGACCGCACAATGATGCCAATCCTGGGTGAATCTTAATATTTTATGTTGTGTTATTTCTCTTTTCTCTCATCTTTTTCCTTCCTGATATTATTTATTTCCTCGCCGACAATGAGATTCCCACTTTGGCGCGTAATAAAAAAGAATTATTGTTCATCTTTTCATAGCGCACCGTTTTGTTGGATAATATTACTGAGATTGAAAGAGTGTTGGAATCGCTCGTTTCATTGGTTTTGTTTATATTTTCCTCTTGTTTTCTTAATGTATTAAGTGCAGCTCTAAGTTTAAGACTTCAGAGTTGAAAGTAAGATAACTGTCCTATTTTAACATAAAATTAAATACCGGTTAATATAAATGAAAACGACCTGATTTTTTTAAATTTTGTATATTGTTATTAAGACTTCTTTATTTGCAAAAAGAACAAAGTGGTACGGCATGTTACGGAAAAAATGGTTACAGAAGTGACGTCCACCGATGATCATGAGTATGCCTAATTATTATATCTGGACCACGAGCTGACTGACGAGCTGTGGGTCCCGGGTTTGGTCCCCGGCCGGTGCAAACATTTATTTGGCAGATAAATGTTTGTACTCGGGTATTTGGCGTTATTGTGTTGTTTTCGGTGTCCGTCCTAGTGCGGGAGTGTGAGTGTGTAAGCATTTATTTATTTATTTATCTTTTACCAATAAAATAAACACCTCACACGTGATAAACAAGTCCCCAGCGGTTGCCAAAGGAGTGGTAGCAAAAAAATCATCGCGGCCCGCGGCCGGGGAGTGATCGGCCCGATGATTGATCGCCCCGCTAATTGGTTGATGGATGATCGGCGCCCTATCTTCCCCATAGGTTACTTACTCTATGAACTTACAAATAGAGAAGTTTCAGTACACGTTAATGTTATCTATATTGCTGATATTTTGTAAAGTAATGTTATTTGTTGCATGTTTGGCTGGGTTTTATTTTGTTTGTATAAAATTTGTTATTAAATCACGCAAAAACTGCTGAACGGATTCTGATAAAATGTGGAGTAGAGATGATAGCTTAAACCCTGAGAAAGGGCATGGGCAACTTTTTTTTAAATCACTTAATCATAGGAGATATGAAAGTTTGTATGGAAAACGGCTTTAACGCGGACGGATCCGCTGGAAAACTTTAGTACCTTCTAAATATGCTTTACTTTTACTTAAACAGCCTAGATCTGTCACACACATATTAAACCATTAAAAATAGTTCTAGTGGTTATAAGTTTACGCAACTCGTTGTTTATGTGATCCTAAATAATCGGCTATTCCACTCTTTTCACCCAGCTTTTCCACCCAGGTGAAAAAAGTGTTTTTTTTTAATAATCAATTCAAGTTACTTTCATAATCATAATCAACAATCGTTGGATCATGTGTATGGGATCCTAAATAAACAATCCCAGTTACTATCATCATCATAATCAACAACCTTCCAGAACATGACCAAGTGGGGGTTGGTTGGCAGACACACTTCGAGAACATCATAGAGGTTCACGAGGTTTGCCTTCACTCAGTTAGTTTATTCATTCACAAATTAAGTTTCGTTACGGAACCCAAATGTTCAACTACGCAATGAAATCCTGCATAAACCCAGTAAATAAATAAAAGAACCCTTATCGTTTATTACCTATCCCACTTCGCAACCCGGTGATGGCACACTTCAAACGCGCCTTATTCGTATCATTACCGCCGTCAAAATTAAACATCAAGAATGTTACAGTGTACAGTATTTCCGAATAGTAATTAAATTCCGGAGTACAAAGCAGCAGATACGCAGCGGAACCTAATTTTCATAGCTGATTAGACTTACCCCACACGGGATCATATGATTACGTCACGGCCTTATTCCGGCGGATGGAAATACGTCACAAGTTGCCAGCATGTCAATCATAAAATAATTTTAAGATGAGAAGCAATTTTATTTATAAAAGCATTTTTTTTTTATTATAGACACATAATAGAAACATTCAATGGACTTACTTTATAGTATAGCTACTCATAATCTGGTATGCATACCAATTACTATCAGTTTGGAATATACCCAGAAAATACGTATTAGTAGGTATTAGGTACATTTGAACATAGACGAGAATTGGGAAAAAGAGCTCAACTTTTAAGATAAACCTTACCAACTGCTTTTTTAACCGCGCTTTTAAAATTTCTGTAGTCTGACAACGTGACTACAATTTTTTTTTATATCCTGCCCCAATGAGCTATTGAAATGAGTCTTCCTCTTGCCTTATTTTTGTAAGCTTAATTTAATTTTCATACGTGCCTATGTAAATCTATTCTCACTGGTTCAGAATAGGCAGCTTTCACCTTACTTCCGCCGGGCGCCGGTACCCCTATCACTTGTCGGTTGCACGCCACGTCACTGTTGACGTCGTGACGTCACGTCACACGTCTTCGCAACACGCGAAAAATCGGCCTCGTAATTATTCGTTACTCCGGTTAATCCTCAAAAAGGTTTTTGATCCTAATGTGCCAGGAAAGTACTATTACGTACGAACGATAAGTTTTTTGCGAAAAGGGGTTGGAATTTGTATGTAGGTAGGTACATGTTTTTATCTTGTGGGCGACTAACCTAACTAATGAAAAAAAAAAACGTAATGGAATTTAAAAACCGCCCTGCCGAAAAACGAACTAAAAAGTAAAAACAAGTTGTATTAGTTAATATGTATGATTTATTTTTTATTTATTTGTATATAATTTTTTTTAATATATAATATTCATATCATTGCAGTCTCGGGGGTTGTCAGTTATCGGAGTAGACGACCTATAAGATGGTTAACTGTTCCACAGAACGGTCCTACATACATCCAAATCTGTTTAGGCATTTATAAGTTATGGTGAAATAAAGAAACTCACATACATTCATACATACATGAACCTTAAAAACATTACACTCCTTTTTTTGGGCAGTCGTGTAAAAAGATAAAACAAAGATTTTCGTCCGGTTTAACTGGTATAGATAGTCCATTTTATAGTGTTTGTTATAGCTTACAGCTTTGATAAAAAACCTCTGTTTAAACACAATTTTAGTTATCCAGCGGGGTACGAAATATGTATAAAAAATGCAGATTCTCTTAACTTTTTACAATGATATGTATAGTTTATTAAAAACCCCATTTACATATATGGAGCTCCCCTCAAATAACTGACTATATATATAATTAATAATTTTTAAACATAATTAATTTATATATAAAACCATAAAACATTTAAAATACAATATTCGGCAAATTTTTCTTTTCCATGTCTTTATTTTATTAATTTATTTTATTTAAAACACTTTATTGTACACCAAATTATTGCAGCAAAACTTAATCAAGGTAAAGGATTAAATGTACACCAGGCGATCTTATCGCTATATAGCGGTTTATCTTATTGTTTAGGCGCTAGATGCGTCTGCATACAGACGGACAGATATCAGATAAAGGAACATTACCTATATATGACCTCCGTGCAAGGACTCAAGGAAGAACTTTTGTTTGATTGTATTGTGACTCTCACGCATATTTTAACTTTAAGTGTGTGAAGATTGGCTCCTTAGAGTGGCATAGTTTACATGATATAGGTAGGCTACAAATCTTTGAAATCAAAATATTTTTCAAGCGAGGCTACGGACTAAAGCTACTAAGAATAAATGGTTTTAATTTCGATATCGATTCTTCAATTTCACTGCTACCCGCTATGACCTGGTACTGCAAAACAATACGCAGCGTTTCGCTCGGTAACCGCTATACTTGAGGGTAAAGAGACGGTGCATATAAAAGCCGTCTAGAAAGTTTTCTGTCGCTTCCCGCGATCGATACCGTGCCGAGGTGCGCCGGGAATTACACCCGGGGTAATGAACGTAACAACAGCTAGTTTCACTTGCTCATTTGGGTTATTATGTCATTTTGATGCTAGTTCCAAGCGTTGATGTACTCGTACCTACTCAAAACGACAGAGGCTAATGATTACACAGGTCAACACGAATTTTGTCTTTGATAAAAGGGTATGAAATTTCGATAGATTTATCGATAAGGTAGAC
>DWMR01000872.1:0-10786 GCA_018245355.1 Dalla costala | reverse complement strand
CTCGAGTGAGAGGCCGAGTTTCAACCACTGGGCTACCACCGCTGTAATAATTTTAACATGCGCATCCCGCTTGCCGGACGGGTCGGGGTTGGGACTCACTGGTGTTGGCGGAGCAGGGCGGCGCCGGCTTGCCGCCCAGCAGCGACGCCTCGCGCTCCCGCTCGGCGCGCTCGCGGGCCTCGCGCTCCATGTTCAGCGACCGGAAGCTGCCGTACACGATCAGCAGCATCGAGATCAGGCACGCCGACACCCTGGAAACACACCATCCACATCAACACCCTGTACCATTCCATATACAGGATAAAATTTTGTGACCTCATCTGGACGGGAAGTACTCTAAATGAGATAGCCAATTTTACTCAAAGGAAACTGCGGGATACGCTTGCCTCTGAAGTTTTTCCAATGGGCTATGACATGGGCTCTTATAGGAACCCTATATTTGCACGCCAGAAATGGCAAAATACACTCGACCATTATATCATGTACCCTGTCATCCGTACCTGTAAATGTGTATTGAAATGTATAAAATGATAACATGGAGTTCTTCAAAAATGGCGCAAAAAGAGCTCTCCTTCCGGGCCGACGACGCATTGGCGACTCCTCAGGTGTTACTCGTGTCCATAGGCGACGGTGACCACTTACAATCAGGTGGCTCGTTAGGCTTTAAATCTTAAAAAACAAAAAAAAAAGGAAACATTCCGGCTAAAATACGACAAAATAACACCTGTACTTTTATGGCATCACCCGATAGGGTCCCCCAGCTCGTCAGTCAGGGTCACTAACTAGCGAGTAGAATATTCATTACTAAACTACAATAGATCTCATAAATTAACACAACGCAAGTAAGAACATCCTTTGAAGCAGAACACAAGAAAATAAATTCAAGGTTCTAATTGAAAGTAACTGAACTCATCGTTAGCGCCGCACGCAAGCAAGCGCAAATCGAGCCTAAAAATAAAATGGATACAAAAAGGTGTGCGTCTCGTCCGGCAAAAGTGATAACTTAAACTAATCTAAGTTGAACTATTTCATATTTAAATTGTTCATCTTCTGCTTGTTTCATCATATTTTTTATAATCACTTTCAAAAACGGTGATAGTTTTATGTTATATGCTCACTGTCAACAGTATATGTCTATCGCACACTAAACACTGAGTCATCCGAGATCGTGCGAGAGAGAGTGGGAAGCGTCTGTACGAAATTCGGCTAGCGCTGTGGGTTAGAGTGAGAGAAAGAGAAGCCAGACAGACTGGCACCGTAACGCGTTACGTAACGAAGCGGTTTAGCCTCCCGTAAGAAATTATCACTTCAAAAATGAAATAATCTTAAGTCAGCATTGCAACATGGTGAGATTGATCGAGCGTAGCAAGTCTGGTTGCCGGCCGGCGGGGTATTGGCCTAATTCGTCACAGTTAGTTAATCTCAGTTAATTAAGTTTTCAAATCAGCCCCAGCCTGCTTTACTTTACGACCGATATTCGAGTTATGTGAGAATTCCGGACATAATGATGTAATTAGTCTTATATGAGTAAATTATAGCAAATTATAAAGATTTATCTCAACATAACAAGAGTGTATCATTATCATTATGCTTGGTTCAATAACATGGGGCACACACACGGAACTGATAAGTGTAAATCAAACACAATACTGACCATTATTATTATATGACACATGGTGAAATAATTATTTCACTTAGTCCTTGGAAGATAATGATACTACAGATGATAATGATAATATGCCTAGGCATCATAGATAAGTATAAGTCTATTCTCAGCAAACTAAATCTATATAAATAAAAATTAATGTTTGTCCTTCATTAATTAATTAATTAATTAATAACGTAATTCATCAGATTGTAATGAAACTTTGGTCGGATCTGCTGAGGAAGCCCAAGAGAATTTCTGGGCCAAAAAACTATATTGATTTCAAAAAAAAATAAAAATTCATCTTTGACATGAATGGTCATAACATGTTTTACTTTTTTATTTCACATGGCATTGCAACGCATGCCGGGTACAGCCAGTCATCTTATAAATGTAGCAGGAACCCCGAGACCTCTTCAATTAGTGACGATCTGGGTAGTTGCACCTCGAGGGCAACATTATTGGCTTTGCAATACAATTACAATTTATTTTCATTAATCCTCCATTAGCAACATAGTGAATAAATGTACAGGCTACTGCCATACATACCATTAGTTTAAGTTACACATTCATACATAACACTTATCCAATCAAAACAAGAAAATATCAGGAAACTTTAAAATAAAGTTGCCTGGTTGAGTAAGTTGGTGAGGAAGCATTTATCCATTCAAAAAGTTATTTCAGTTGTTGTGTCTATTTTGAGTCTACTAATGAATTACCTGATTCAATGTATTGTATTGAATAATATACAAAACTTATTAAGACCTAGATACGCACTTTGAGGAGTCCATGATTGAGTAAGCCCATTTGTACTCTTGGTACTCCATGTTAGCCCCGACCTGCGCCATGTGTGTGGAGGTCTAGTTCCTCTGCCAAGTCTCCGTTGTGCTTCTCCTGGGCCCGAGGAGGTTGGAGCACTCTGTAAAGGAATTTTAAATAAGTGTAAGCAATAATAATAGTAATAATAATTCAATTATTTATTTATTTTTACGTTCTATATGTATTCTGTACTCTTCCATATGAGTTCTCCATGCTTAAGGTTGTCTGGCAGAGATTGCTCTTAGCAACAACACCGCATATTGTATACATGTGCTGTTATTGCAAAACTTGTATGTTCTGCCATGGTGTAGAATAAAGTGTTTGTTTTGTATTGCATCCATAATGATATTGACACAACCATAGACAACATGAAATGTTTTTGTAATATAATCTTCAAATAGCATGCATTTTCTACCAATTAACCCAGGGCAATGGTAAGAAATTATGACAGGTCACTATGACAACTCATTTTTATTTATTGTAAGATCCCAAAATGGTTGGCAAAACAAATCCAGCCTGCTGACATATAAAGCAGATTTAATTTAACAGAAAAACATCAATTCACACCACTGAAAGTAGAGCAACATTATCACAATAATATTTAGTTTTTGGGTGTCACTGACTGCTCGCCAAACCAAAACAATGATCAGGAAATGTAACCAGCCTTTGAAACAAAGAAATGAGATTATTCAGAACTGATAAACTCAATGACAACTATTGCAATTGTGTACAAATTGCTTTAATGTACCTGATGGAAGAGACTAGACCCCATAATACAGGGAATCCTATTACGGGGCCTAGGGACATGAAAAACTCTGTAAGCAATATTATTGTGGAATAAATAAATTATTAATTATGAAAAGATTTTGTTCTATATTATCTTCGGGTTGAGAAGAAACTGAGAAAGCATGTAAATTATAAGTAGTCCTTTATTTGTAACACGCTATGGGGCCACAAAGATTTTGTTAAAACATTAAAAATTAGGTTGTGTTCTAACAAAATATGAATGACACCTGTGATTATGGCCTGGTTCAATTTAATTTATGAACAGATTAACAAACACAGCTATACTTTGGTGGTATCCTGTGTTACTTATTTTTATAGTAGGTACTTCTTTTTGAAAGTCATAAACCTAGCCAAAATGTATGCCACAATTGTGTTAAAAAATGCTCTGGGTAGCAGCACCCTTGCGACTTGAAAAAGCAAAAGCTATTGATTTAAATATGTGAAACATGTCTTCGAAAGTTGCACTTACATAGGTTCATTATAATTCATAAGTAAAAAACAAACAAACTAGTTGTGTTCTTGCTTTGTAACAATATTTTTTATTCTATTATTTTCTAAATTGATTTACAAGATAAGAAATATCATTAACTACCAACATCTCGAAAACCTCGAAACCATATTACATCAAGATAAAATGACATACTTGACCCTGAAAATATATACTTGATATTGTATAAATAAATTCAACCTTTTGAGTGTACCAAATGTACAATACAGACAAAACATTTCATACCTATATTAATTATCCCTCTTCCAATGTGAAAACTGAAAAGTGTTGTGTCTGAGTAATTTTGTCAACAAAATAACCAATGTAATTTGAATGAAACTTAGGCACAGACTCATAGATTAGGATATAAAGTAAGGTACTTACCAACATATTATGAAGAAACAGTAATAAAATAGACAACACAGTTGTAGAATTTAACCATTTACTGGACTATTGGAAAATAAGTTCATCTTTTTTTCGTGAATTAACGTAAACATTGTTTATTGAGTGTTTCAATGCATTTATCTTGGAAATGTTGGGTGTGGTGCAACAAAAATGCCGCAAATTTAATAGTAATAACAAAATCAAGCGAAATAACACCAAAACTACATAAGCTCGGCTCTTCGGGTAGCTGCTTGGGCCCGATATTAATTATTCAAAATTTCGATTTATAAGCATTATTATTCAGCGCGTAAAGTACCCGTGACATGCTAGTAGACGGGCAGCGAAGGCTTATCTCATGGGTCACATTTTTACTTCTTAGGTACAGAATTGTAGTAAGATAACGAGTAAGTAGAGCACGAAAATAATGTAATGATTGAAGTGAAAGGGTGTCTCCTCCAAAGTAACATTAGTATGTGGCCAACTATGCGCACTTGTTTCTAACATTTTAAATAATATTTTGATGACCGATTAGCCCCGATTTATCATCATACGAGTTGTTTAAACGAGGGAAATCATAATAAAGCTTTCACATATTCGGAATCGGCTATCAGATAGTAATTTACTTACCAATAATTAGAGTCGCCCCAATTGCCACACAAATATCACCATCTAGTTGCCATTTATTCCTAATTTACTACCTAAACTACTTTCACATTTAGAATATTATATTTCCTATTATTTAATTACGATAAAACCTGTGGTCGCTACAAGACGACAGCAAAGCAGCCATAATACACCATAGACAATAAATAATAGTCTCGTAAAGTCAATAGACGATCAAAATTACCACAGACTATTATTATTAAGCACCTATAGCCTAAGGCTGTAATACAATGCCATATGTCATCTATGTGATTCAAACTATCAAATCAATGACATTCATGACATTGACATATTTGGATTCTGATTTCTGTCTTTAGTTAATTAATTTTTCTTTTACCATTTGGATTTTTATCTGATAATATATTATTGTGTATCAAATTAAAACATGAGAATAACACAAATTTTATTTCGAAGGGATCATTTCCCTAATGGTAATATTTTTCGTGGCAAAAACCGATTAGTTAGAAGAGTGGAACCAACCCATCTTCGACGTCTTGAACAAGACTTTGTTTTAGAAGAGCGAAATATGTTATATTTAAGGCATCCGTACCTCACAGAGGTAAGTTTACACCAGTCATAATCAGTGGATATGCTTTTCAAATAGTAATCACGTGAACAAGTACGACAAAAGTGGCAATTTTTAGGCGGAGAGCAGCGGCCATGCGAAAGCGCTGGGAAAGCCAGAGCAGAGGAAACAGAAAATGCTGGACTTGTCAAGCAGGCGTTTCAAAGAAGATGCCACACTTTATGAACAGTTTCAACATCTCCGTGTTGCAGAAAAATGGGAGTGAATGTGAAATAGTGTCTTAGTTATAGCTAATAAAACAAAAAAAATGCATTTAGGCTTCAAAATAGGTCATTTTAATTTAGCGTTGTATAAAAGGAACTGTAAAATGATTATGGCCATTATTCTGAGCACCTAACATACTTATAATTTTACTTACATAGACTGAATGATATCATGTTACAATCATGTCCATCCTTCACATACTTAATGAATGGTAAATAACATATCGTACTTGCAAGAATATTCAGTAACACAAAAATGTTCATTTAGTAATGATGTGCACCTCCACCAATCTTCATTGAAGCAGTGTGGTTAAGTAAGTCTTGACTTTAAGTCCCCTCAGTTGTGAGGAGAACCATGTCCTGCAGTTAGCCACTCTGTTGCAGCCAGACGTCATTGTACTTGGAAGCATGATAATCAGGGAATAGTCAGCGAGATCATTCTAGCCAAACAACATGCAGGGGATGAGACGTGGCAGCATCGTGCAGCAGCAGTAGAGCTGCGTTGTTTACCATAGACAGGAAGAAAGAAGAAACATTTCAAACTTATATGAATATTTAATCAACAGCTATACATACATATAAATACACTTAACTGGCATAACAGCACATTAATGATGTATCACAATAACTTTTAAACTTAATCTGAATTGCTTTAAGCACCAAATAATATCACAATAAATGTGTTAAGCAATGGTCATGAAATAACTTGAGAACTCTTCATACGTGCTTAGGATTCAAGCAACTGGGGTATATTATAAATTATAACATGTAGACCTTACAATAGAGAAGCATTTTGCATGTGGAGTGACCTCTTAATCTCAATAACCTAGATGATGAAAGCAACAATATAGCTGGATACTGTTTCCAACTAAATCTTTGAATGATTATGTATCTACCTACATAAAATTTTGTACATTACACTGTTAGTAGCATACAGACATTTATTAATACTGCAATAACATATCTAAGAAGTTGCTTATTTAAATTAATGGATGTTTTTTGTCCACGCAAAAGGATCATCCTTCAGATCTTTTTTGTAAAGAGACTTGCCCTGGTACAGCAGCTCCGCAAACTGAGACACCACCGGGTCGCGCATGCACGACGCCACCGCGATCACTCTCTCCGATTCGTCGAAGAAGAAGATGACGAACTTCAATTCGTCGACGTTCCCTTCCACCTGGACGCTGGCGGCCTTCCCGCAGCCCGCGTAGCGGATCGACTTGCCGAACAGCATGGTCCAGAAGTAGGGCACGGTGCGCAGCGGCGCGTCCTTGCGCAGCATGTTCAGCGCGGCGGTGCGGCCGTGGTACTGCGCCAGCCCCACGTGGCCGATGCTCATCTGCTCGTTGCCGTGCGCAAACACGGGCGCGAAGGCTATGTCGCCGCCGGCGTATACGTTTTTGATGTTCGTCTCCAGCCTATCGTTGACGTCAACCGCACCGTTCGGCCGCAGGGCGATACCGCTATCGCGGAGGAAGTCCGTGTAGAGGGTGGTTCCCACGCCGCATACGAGCATGTCGGCCGGCAGGCGCGTGCCGTTCGCGAGCTCCACCGCCTTTATTGCACCTTTTTCTCCGATGCATTTCGTAATAGTTGTTTCGAATTGAAATTTAACACCCTTTTCTTCGAATAGCTTTCGAAGGCTCTGGCCGATTTCGTTGCCGAATATTTGCCCCAGGGGAGCCGTGTCCTTGCCGACGACGGTCATGGATTTAGCCTTCGCGACGCAAGACGAAGCAACTTCCAATCCGATAAAACTCAGTCCCAAAACAACAACATCTTTATCTCCCTCCGAACCCAAAGTCGACAGGATATTAACCGAATCTTCGTAATCTCTGACCGTGAAGACATACCTAAGGTTCACACCGGGTATGTCGGGGACGCGGGGCTTGGAGCCGGTGGCCAGGTAGAGCGTGGTGTAGCGCAGGGTAGTGCTGTCGCTGAGATGCACCAGGCGCTCCTGGGGATCCACCTTGAGCGCCTCGATGCCCCGCAAAACCTCAATTTTGGCGTCATTGTAGTAGTCCTGCGAGCGCGCTTGCAGCTTCTCGATGTCGGTGACCGTGCCGATCTTGGACACCTTGATTCTGTCGTAGGGCAGGTACTTTTCCTTGGCCACCAACACGATGCGGCCCTTGAACCCCTCGCTGCGCAGCGTCTCCGCGCACGTGGCGCCCGACGGCCCGCCGCCCAGCACCACGGCCGCCGCGTCGGCGCTGCAGTGGCACGGCGACGCCACTCCCACCTCCTTGATACGTTTGTTTGATTTCAGATCGCTTATTTTTGCCCTCACCTGAAAAATCAATATTACACTGCTGAATGTTACAGTACAGTTAACTCGAGTACGACCTTCACGCAGTAATCATGTCTGTATATACGGTATATACACTAATTCCGCTGCCATATACCAAACTGAATGAAATACCCATAGCACACCTAATCTAGACAAGGCCAACAAGTTTTTGTCGCGATATCATTGGTATGACACACATCGATCTTATACATTTTTGCACTGTGAGTATACCGAGTATTACAAGGTAATAGATAGCGAATTTTGGTGTCTTCCTTCGATTCGTGTCGAGTCGCACTTAAGTGATGTCACTAACCCAGCTACACTTAATCTTATGCTTATATCGAAAACCAGTTTACCGATGTTCCGAGTTGGAGGAACATGAGGAATAAATAATAGTCAATCACGTTTGAAACCAAGTGCCATGGCACAGGTAGCTGACAGCCTGAATTAATAACACGAGTTGAATCCTACACAATAGCTGAATTTCACTTTGATGAAGTCAACTGATCATGACCAGAATGTGATCCGGGCAGGAGTTACTGATTTACTCAGCCAAAGCAGCAGTAGTCTTAGATAGACACATGACCTGTCAGCAACTTCAGTGGCCATATGTTCTCCAGGTGGTCGAAGTTAATCACAGAGCTGAGAGCTTTGCTACTTGGCTCTAAGTTGACCGCCGTAGGTTCGACCACCTGCTGCTTTTATTAAGTTTTATTTTAATAGCTTTTTTGTCATCGTTGCGCCGCCACCGCGCCGGCGCCGACGGCAAGATTATGATGTCACCCGCCACATTTAGCGGTTATGCCTGTCGGCACGGCGAGCATTTTAATTTGCGCGTATATGCTATGTATCATGCTCGGTCATTGTCATTTATAATACGCGACCGAATTCGGAACCACAACATCCGAAGACAGCGTGAGAACAGAGTTTAGCCAGACTGGCGCCGGTTAAGGAAGACCTCCGTGCAGTCGACTATTGGACTCTTGAGGACTGATACCTACATGCGTTTATTTACATTCAAGACGAGTACAGTCAGGTCACAAAAATACGTGCATGAGGTAAACATATTAGTCATTCCATGGCGGTTTTAGCTGCGTATTATTCATTCACGTAGCGTCTGCTTGGCCCGGCTGGCCGCCGCCGATAAGCAATGTCGCCTAGTTTTACGATTAATGTGGCATTGAACATTGTTGAGGAAAATTGCACTAAGTATTTAATAATCTCGGTATTGCACTCGAGCTCTGGTAGGGGTAGCACCAGATTGCGTAATAATGACATTTTACTGAAAAGTAAGGTATTTTATTTAAGCCTATACCTGGTGCACATCAATCTACAAATTAACAAGCAGTAAGTCAGGCCAAGACTGCATGAGATGCCCCTGAGCAGTGGAGTGCTCTCAGCTTCCCTTATCATACATGTACAAAAACAAGCAGGTGTGAATTGGCCTGGAACATGTAGCTGTCGTCAGATACTATTTAGTCCATAAAACTATATCTTTAAGTATGAAAAGTAAACAAGATCTTACCTTAACTTCACCTTTCTCAGTGACAGTAACTTGGTAACAGGGAAGTGAGTCAAACCCAGGGAAGTCTTCAATATCTCCAGTTTTTAAATTGAAACAGGCTCCATGCCAGGGACAGCGCACCCTGCCGTCGCCCAGAGCGCCGGAGACCAATGGGGCACCATAGTGGGTACATTTTGTCCCCACTGCGCTGAATTCCCCCTTCTGTTTTACCACCAATACTTTGCCGTCTTCACCAATATCAAAAACTTTCATCTCATTTTCCTTTAAGTCGGTATCTTTACATACAACTGACTCAACATACTCGCTACTAGAAATAGTGCGCGATATGGTCCCACCTGTTGACAACAATTTATTGAGTTTCTTGAAATTTGATAATACATAGTACCAAAAACACAAATAAATATTTTTGTAATAAATACAATTTCCATATTTCAATTAGAATAACTTAAGGACATCCACAGAGTTAGTGCAAACGTTTAAAATATCGATTATTGTTTTGCATACTTACGATCATTGTTGTCGCTTTTTCCTTGATGTTCGCTATTAGGTGAATATGATCTGGAGTACGAACTACCCATTATGAGCCTTGGAGCCCTTCGAAGCTTGTAACCTTACAAAACAATATCAATCATCAAACGCTCACTGAACGTCTAAATCCTAATTTAAATGGTGTGAATTTTATTCTCAGAAAATGTATTAAGTACCTAAATGTAATTAATTATTCAAAGACAAACATTTAAGATCAAATTGTTAAATATTGTATAGGGTAATATTAATTTACAGATTGAATTTTAAATAGATTTTGCAAAAAAGGCTTAAAATAAATCACAACAAAAAGAGAAAGGATTTACCTTGAACAACCCGCCGGACCGCCTTACCCACAAAAAGACAATTATTGAGTAGCGGAGTAAACATTTGATTTGACAGCTCAAGTCAAGAGCACAGACTAGGTAGAATGTCAAGAGTTTAGAGTACCATAAACATGACGACGCATCCGCACTGTCGACAGGCGAAAGACGTGGGGGTCTTCGGGTCTCTAGGTTTCCCTCCTTACCCGGGCAGCTACTCGGGGAGAACAAAGTCTCCCGGTGATTGTTTGTGCCCCCTGTCCTGTATGTCAAAATATATGTCAAAATGTATGGGTAATGACATTAGCTGCGGAAAAGTCACGTGCTGTCACGCGATGTGTCAATGTCATTGCCTTACATTTTGAAGATGTTGTTAGCGTTAGCGTGAGAGGAAGAGAATTTTGTCTTTTATTATTACTACAAGTCTCTCAATAGAACTATTTCCACGCCGCGACCTCAGGTAGTATGACCTTTTTTTTTTTGTCGTGATAACGTCTTATAGTTGATGGAGCCGGGTGCACGCACTAAAAAAGATGACGTATGCGTT
>DWMR01000871.1:0-10786 GCA_018245355.1 Dalla costala | reverse complement strand
GACTCATCGTAACGTTACCGGGCGTTACACTTTTTCATGAGTGACTCCGAGCCGCAACCTAATTTAAGACGTACGAAAAAATACAATTGGACGAACGGAACCTTTGACCAAAGGAAACCAACCCATTACTGACACAGTGCTACACTACCAGTGACTATGTTATGTTACATATCTACAAAAAAATTACCTATTAGGTGTTTTGTGATCTGGGAGATAAAAGCTCGTACGACCGTACTGCCGTCTACCACTTGCAGACTTGCAGTCATGTCACGTGTGTACGAGGTCTCAGTAATGTTATAATACGCACCCGCCAGACTACATGCTAGAAAACAATAAAATTAGCATAAAATGTGGATTATAAATATCCGAGGCAATAGGTGACTCGCTACATAGAGTCGCTAGTTATTTATTTTATTATGTTATGTGTCAAAATGTATAAATGTGTTGGGTTTTATCATGTTTGTATTAATTTGAAATAAGACAGTTATCTAATAAAGGTTTGATAACAATTTTTGTTTCATTTTTTCGTTACATTGGGAAGTAAAGTTGTTTCGCTAATTGTGGGAGGTACCTACTACTTTTAACATTTTTAACTGCCTATAATGGCTTGACTTGATGAGTAGGTAGTACCTAAGTGTAGTAACCCACTAAAGAGTAGAGCACGTTGATATAATAGGTACTAGAATAGAATATAATGGAATCTTCTTTATTTGTACACCAAACAGAACTTTACAGAAAAACAAAACCAAAAGTAGGTAGGTAGGTATACAAAAGGCGGCCTTACCGCTACTAGTATTTTATTATAAAAAAACATTGCCTACATAGATAAACAATAACTTTTTCTACTAATAACTAATGTTTGAGTAGGTATTTCTAACGACCTACCTACCTACCTACCTAGTGAGTTGGTATCTAAGTAGTACGAATTGAGAAAATGGCTCCAGTTGAGTAGGTAAATACGTTCTCGTAGGTTAGTAAAAAGTACCCAAAAATTGTAAGCAATTATTTTATCAAAGAAAGAAAAATAGGTCGATGTAATAATAAGTATTTACCTAAAATGATACCTACGTATTAGAACTGTTTATAAGAATATGTAGAAGATCGTACCCACCACAAAATGTAGGTACCTATATCAAAGCATGCTCGTATTGCTAGAGGTTTGACGGCTTTATGCAAAACGTGAGCGACTCATTTTTATTGATCTAGGAAAACCATAACCGCAGAATCTACATTTATAACAGCGATATAAGTAGGTAGGTACTCACATAATTACATTATCCCAAAAAAATAAATCTTTTGATGCAGTCTGGTAAATGCGTATCTAGTAGGTACTTATAACAAACAATGTTTCATTTTATGGTAAGTATAATTTTCATGGTATCTTTGAGCATCTGCAGTGTAGCTAAACATTTAGGTGTAACAATGTAAGCACCTACGAGGGTAAGTTAAAAATAAGTTGGTAGGAAACCCATTATTCACTACAATATGTTTTTTATTTATTTTTTACAAATTCTAATACGTATGTAGTACTATGTAGGTATCTACTAAATGTACTCGAGACGAGGGTTGCACCTAATCTCGTCTCCGTGAGGAAAGTGATTGCCTATAAAAAATTATGAAATGTGTTTATACAGTATACAGTAGGCTTGGATAATGAGACGACAGTTCTTGAAGACGACATAGGCAGCCTTGCGCCAACGCGTCATTCACCAAACTTAATAACTACATGCGGAAAGGCTGCCAGTTTATTGACTTGATAATGACGCTGGGAACTATCGAGGTTGATCTCCAGAATGGTACACAATGTGGTTTACACGTGAAAAGTAGTAGCGTCACTGAGGAAAGAGCGTGGGTTTTGGAGCAATCGCTACATCAGGAACTAAGTACCTACGAGTTCTCGCACAACCTTGTAAGACTTGTTTTTGGAGTATTATTATGTGGTTTGGACAGCAGCGCGTCGTATTGACCTAAGACCGCACCGATAGCGCACCCAATGCTTAGGTATTATAATAATAATATTAATAATACATTTTATTTCGGACACTTAATGTCCATATTAATACAGGGGCTGGATACGACCAACTTGGGTTGAAGATGTAGCTTTGAGCTGAAGAAAAAATAATTAAAATCGGATAATTTAAAGCAATCCCTACAATCCCTCAAACCAACAGGTACTTAAACTAACTTAAGGTATTAAACTATTAAAAATAGACTTTTATGGTAAAAATTATGATGTGGTATTAAAAACAAACGTTGTCTCTTTACTGCAGGAACCTTGTCTAGCTATAATTTAATTTTATCGCCTGCAGTAATGCCAATACGCATCGTAAGTTTAGTGCGTCTAATGTGGGTCAGGAGGCTCGCACGCGGTTGTACCACTGGGTAACACCTACTACAATCCTCCCTTACTGAATCGATCAACGTTATTGTGAGTATCATTTTAATTTGAACTTTATCCTGTAGTTGCAAGGCTGAATTCGTGGTGTCTGAAGGGGGGGAGCATATAGTAAGAATCGTGTTGGGCGTGACGTCACAACCGTGTCGCGAGTTCGCGCGTTCCTTTGGATCGATATTTGGGTTCGGACTCGAGCGTTTTCGTGAAAAGTCGGAAAAGTCCAAGTGACGCTCACACCACGTGCGAATTACGTAACGACGGGTACAACGGCTCATTGACGAAGATTATTTGTGTAACGAAGCGCCGATGCTATTATGCGCTCAACAAGCGACTCTTCAATTGTCGATAGCAGTACAAATTGGACAATACATCCTCGACACACATCTATAAAACAATTTCTTTTCATAGATATCGATTTCGTAATGGTAGCATGTTTTATAGACATTTTGTATATACGTATTTTATGTGACGAATGGTTACGACTGATGCGCGTATAGACGAAGTCGTGAACCATCGCATCACATAAACACACACACATAACACACATGGACACATAATGAGAAGAGATAATGGCTACTCGGTAAACACGTCACTTAATATCCCAACGAAGCCCCGGGGTAGAGGAAGACTTCCCGCTACCTGGTGGACCAATGTAGCAAAGGATATAAAAGCCCTTCACATATCCTCAACGACAACCCAGGACAGACCTGCCTGGTGCCGCAGTACAAGGAAGCCCGACCCCAAATAAAATGGGAAAAGGGCAGGACAAAGAAGATGTGACGAACGGTTAAGTAAATGAAATTGTTGTCCTTATTACGGTTATAAACTTTGTATTGATTCCGCCATTTTTACTATTTTAGAAATATTGCACACTCTAATATTCTATTAAGACTATTCTCAAAATGGTTATGGGAACTATTCTGTGAGCAATTATAATAGGTATAGTTTGGCCCGCGCATTTTGCACAGGCTTGATAAATGACTGAGATAGAGGTTTCGGGGAACTATTTATTAGTAGAGCTTAACAAATGAGTAGATTTAGTACTTGCCAGGTAACTTTAGTGTTGTTGGCACCCGTGTGTTCAGCTTGGGAGTAATAGGTGCCTGTGTAATAGGTTTTTAAGGAATTTGCCAAACACCCACGTAGACCCGTTGCGACTGTTGAACTCTGCTAGGCGTTTAAGACGACAACGAACACATGAAAATTATATAACGTCTTAAGCCAGTTTAAATGGAGACACACACAAAAAATTGAATATTATTTCGATTTCGTAAGTCAAAGAAAGTGAGAGAATTGAAACTCGACTGATTTCTTTTGAAGCTAGGTCATTCCTTTTTCAAAGACAGCTAGCTATTCACAGGCTATTTTTAGTTTTGTTGTAGTACTTCGTGGCTGCACAAACGGCCGGTTCTAGCGACGTATTAACTAGATAGTTGAGTCTACATTGCGATTTAACCATACCACAAACCAATTTGTGGCGCAGTCATTGTTTAATCAGGATCATAAAAGACGAAACAACGGCTTTAGGCAATAATCCACATCTAAGTATTATATTTTTGTGATTTTGAATAGCTACAACAATTATTACGATTCCATGTTATTAATTATTTCCAATTACTTTAATCTGATACATTTTGCCATAATTTCACTGTGTGACAAGTGATTAAATGATAGAGGTACGATCCTGTACCAATTCCTTGTTCCATTAAGAACAAACATATTACACGAATAACGTCTTTAAGTCGGACCTTTGATATTATGATCATTATTTTAGCAAAACATTTTCAAGCCGTAGCCAGGTAGCATAGGTAACGATTATTCGATGTTCTTTCTGCCTTTTCAAGAAAATACAAGAAAGTAAATGTAGATTGGCAGGAAACTGCAAATACCTCGAGTACGTGCCCGAAGCCATCAAATACGTGCACTGAATTTTTCAATTATAAGTAGGCACTTACACGCGTTTGCCTCGCAACTGATTAAATTCTTGTCTCTAAAGCGGGCTTTCTGAACCTTTTTACTTTACTTTGCCACACACTTTGAGGTTACTTTTTGCAGCAAGTCGTGGAGTAAAACTTTTGCCTTTTGTGAGTGGGACTTTAGGTTTTTCTTTGCGTCCTTTTTTTGATTATACAGATAAGTAAGTTACTTTGAATTTAACTTCAGCCTTTAGCTCCAGGTGTAGTTCTATCTCCCTGAAGTAGAAATCTCAAACAGAAACTTAACTGTTAAAAACGGGCCAACTTCCAGATCAACTTACAAAAATATCAGCATATGAAAGAATTATCTCTGTTAAGTCTGCTTCTTCTTTAGTCCATACCCACACTTCCCTCACACCGCTCTTGTATTTTTGTTACTTTACACTTATACAGTTTTCTTCTGGATTCACTCGTCCCCATCACCCACGTAACTTTTCAATGCCTCATATTCAGAAACAGTGTAATTGAGAAAGTCATCTTTCATCATCCTTTTTCCATTCTTTCATCTTTCTAAATTATAAATATTCCATATGCAGACAGCGATTAGTTTAAATTTTATAATATCTGATATAGATTCTGTAAAATTCTGATAAATATTCTATTTTGTTAGAATGTCTCTTTCTAGAATAAGTACTCTGACATAGCATACGCGTTGCCGTCATAATCATTGGTTGCCGTATTGTTATACTGATGAGCGTCGTCTGCAATCTTCCGAATCTGACGCTACGTCTAGGGGATGTAGCATTATCGACTTTTCTTTATCGCTCTGGTTGCCTGCCCCTACTATTTCACTATTCACACGATTTGCTTTTAAAATGTCTTTAAATACTAGTAAACTCTCCTTCGGGGCCGGTTACGCATTGGTCCTCTGGTGTTGCTAGTGTCCATAGGCGACGGTGACCACTTACCACCAGGTAGCCAGTCTGCTTGTTCGTTAAGCTTAAATTATAAAAAAAAGTTAACAATCTATCGAAGACTTCTCATTTAAAGCGCTGGAGATATCACCTGACTATTTAAAAATATTTTGCTGCAAAATTATTGATAGCAGTTAGTTTTTCTATGTATGCATCTACTGGAAACTTAAAGTAATGCAAAGGTGTCATAATATCGTATAATATAGCTAAGTAAATTAATTAATAATTTCAGATCAAGTCCCCCTCGTTGGCTATTTGCATTTATATTAGGTAAAAACATCAAATTTCAATCTCAAAAATGTACAGATTTTTACTACCGAGTACTTGTTAGCATTGAAGTCGCGTTGAAGTTAGCAGACTCTCTTTCGTAGCATCGCGTAGCGCTACGACCTGTCTACGACGCTACGATCAGGCTACGATTCCAAACGATTCAATCCTTTTCACAGTTAAAAGTGAAGAAACACAAACCTCGAACATGACTTTACGAAGGACTGAGTCCTGTCGGAGCCCGGTCGGAGTGAGTCCTGTTAGTATTACTTAGTAATACTTATATGACTTGGTTAGTGTGTAAGTTAGTTCTGTTAATATTGAATATTAGTAATCGTCCAATTAGTAATCATTAGTACGTAGGCGCGTATTTTAGTAGCAGGTAGGCCTTTAATATTATTTGATAAAAATGCACATAGCTCCGTAAAGTCAGATAAATTTGAATCCCAAACCTCCTGAGTAAGAGGCTGAAGTGGTTAAGACAACCACTCAGTCAGTGTGGTGATAGTGTAGACAATTTGTTCGACATTAATAATTGCAAGACTTTTTATAATCAAAAGCATTTACGCGGGGTCCTTCGAAGCGCAGAACTGATTAAATTCCAGTCTTCAGAGAGCAGACGCAATACGCTGCCGCAGAAATATCTCCCTACTCAATTATGAAATGATTTCCTTTCAATACACCCACTTAAGCTACTTAAGTCTACGCCAAGACCAGCTTGTGAGATTCTACATGATTGAAAATGTATGTCACGAGGACGATCAATACCATTATGATTGTATATAAATATATATGAATAGGTATATTATAGCTTTTTACATAGCACGAACATAATATAAAAATATCCTCAAAACTTTTGACACCTTTTTGATCTCTCAGTAAACGAAAATTCGTATATTAGCGATTTTGGAATAACATTCCCTAAAGCAGCTAAACATGGGAGAAAAATTTGTATCGAACTTTCTTTAAAGCTATGCAAATTTATTTTTGGTCTCTTGTTTGAATATATTACTTTCTTTAAATCCTCCCCTGACAGAATAACATTCAAAGCATACATCTGTCTGTACCCAAAAATTGCTAAAATATCACCAGTTAAAATATATTTTGTGTAACTTGGTAAATTAATTATAAACCGTTTTACTCTCCTCGAGCCAGCCACTAAAATGCCAGTTTGATCTTAATGTAATTTGCAAGCGAACGACTGTTCAATGTAGAGTGGTGAACGTGAGGTGAATAGTAACGATGCCATATTGCGGGTGTTCAACTGATGTCCGATACTTAGCGGAGGTAAAAACTGCATCAGTACGAGGACTAGGCCAGTGCAATAATTGCATCCAGTATAACCGGGTCCGATCGATGTGAGGGTATTTACCTCGCCGGGCGAAAATAATCCGGGTGCCGGTGATGTCAGAAGACGTTTCCAGTGCGCCTGCGCGGTGAACGTGAACCTAAAAATGCGTGGATGCGCCTCCGAAGCCTCATTATTATTGCGATCGAGACGAGAAGCTTTCGCGGCTCGTAACATTCGGCCGCGTGTGTCGCCGCGAGTGTGTCCGCTTTGTCCGTTTCGGTCGTCGTGTGCGTCCGCGGAGTGATCGGGGTGATCAGTGAAGATCGGGGTTATCGCGACGCCGACGGCCGGCGGAGGCATGTCCTGCCGTTTGTAGGTTGATGGCGAGGCGGCGAGCAGCCGGGCGTCAGTCGGTCGCCGGCCCGCGTACAGCCGGGCGCGCGTGTGCGAGAAATGGCGCCCCGCGGCGGCCGGTGAGGCGCCGGCCCCGCCGACCGCCCCGGGTCGACGGGCCAGCCAGGCCGGGCGGACGCTCGACCCACCATGTCCTTGCTCAGCGTCACAGGTAGTGTCTAGCGATGTTTACGCGCCACATTTGTGATCGTGCTACGCCGCTTTGTGTTAGCGTATTGGTTTACGCATTCATTCGCGGTCGTTGTACATTTAGGCATAGCAGTTTTCAAGATGCCACCGTAATGGGTCTCGGTAGCCGTATATATAGCACGACTTGTATTGTAGTCTTGCGAAAGGTTGCTCGATATCTATTCCTCGTGTAGTTTTGCATTAAGTGCCTATATCTGTTTATCTGCTCAGTAAGCGATTACTGATAGTAAAAGTATTGACACTTATTTTGATTACATTTTAAGCGTCAGATAGACAATTTGCTAATATGTACAACCAAAATCTTTAGAATACAAGTAAAATAGCAAATAATGTTGATTTAAATATTTAGTTAAATAAAAAAGCCTCGCACAAAGTGCAGATTGGTAAAAACGTAAATATTTCGACATAATAAAAACTTTCACACTATTTATCATATTAAAATATGTAAAAATATTGAAGTTATTACCCCCATAACTCATTCTAGATCGCTAAATCTGAAAGGTAATCGTAATTTGGCTGTGGTTTCGAAGTACAAACTCTTTGTTCTTTAAGTGGCCATACGTAACAGGCTATAGGCATTAGTCCCATATTGCCGTGCTACTGAATTTGAACAATGTGGGCTTAATGTAAGGAGGTTTATTCAATGGCCTCACAGCTGGCGCATCGTGGTATCTTACTATAATATAAATAGGCTGCTTTATACAGAATTAGAGTGAAACGACGTCTTCGGCCGATGTAGGACGAGATCATGAGGCCGATCTCTGATAAAATCTTGCTTCAGTCAGCCAGTTTCTAAAAGATATGTACATAAACATACTAAAGGCAAGCATACAATTTTTATGGCCTTAAAATGGGTGTGACGACAATTTTCTTTCACATTGTCTTCCACAATCAAGCAACATTATAACGGTGTTGCAATCAGCCAGCCTTGCGTTTGGTAGATAGAACCACTAAGTTATTCTCAAGGAGCGGTATTTGCAAGGTGGAAGAACCTGTGTACGATCGCCCGAAGCGGAGGACTGAGATGGTGTGTTAGTAATAAGTTGTAAGATCTGATGGTATTATTGCAGTTGGTCATGTAAAATATCTGCAATGTTCTCGCAAGTTCAACGACCTGCACGGAAGTGAAGTACGATAATCGCCCATTCGTGTAATTTTTAGGCGCGCTTTTCGAAATATCGGCATGCAACCTATTCGTACAAAAACCAAGCTGAAAACCGATTCACTGAATTTAATTTCGCTTGCTGACTAAAATTTGTGGATTTTCACTCTGTTATTCCATGCAATTGCTAACAGTTACGTCTGTTCGGAAACCCCGTTGATTAATTAAACGTTACGGCGGTGGATAATAATGTATAAATAGCTGCCCAGCTTGTGGTTTGCGGACATAGACATATTATATAGACACAACGTTAATGCAATAATGTTTTACAAAATGATTGCGGCTTTAGATTGCTTTACGAAAAAAAGTTTTGTGAAACAAAACGTCAGTTAAAGTATCTATGATTTCAATAATACGAAAAGGGAAATTGCGATTTTCTTATGTAAGATTACGTTAAGTTGAGAAATGAATAAATATAGCCCATAAAGCAACATAAGACATAGACATAGTTCATTGTGAAATCGGCCAAAAGCTTCAAATATCATTATTATAATCAGCACTCAAAGGGCTAAAAACAAAAGGCGAGTTTTGAAGACCATTTCTCGCGATCAGTTTCGCAAAACTGTTGGGAAATTACATATTTTATTCTCACAAGCTTCGCTATTTCTCTTCTCGCTAGGCCTACTTACTGATTAAAAGTTGGATACCACCATATGGTGAAGTAGCTCGTTATTGGTAACGTCGAAACTTTCCCCGCACTAACGGAGAGCAGGCCGCAGGGAGACGGGCAGGGAGCCGCTTTGCAATTTTAAGCACCCTTCGAAATGTAAAGAGCATTTTATAAGTTACATCCAAGTGTAGTGAAGCTCCTCGATCCGAGATTTGAACGTAAAAATCACATTACTGCTTTGATCTTTATGTAAACCTCCTATTGAGTCGGCGGGATATTTGAAGTCATAAATCATTTCTTGAATCCACTCAAATTTAAAAGTTCTGTGAACTGAATCTCTTAGTCTCGAATCCTAATCTTGTATCGATTGAATTAAAATCTCTGCTCTTGAGATAGATTGCTTTAAACGGACCAATTTACAAGAACAATAGATATTAAATTGACGTAGTGTACATTTTGCTAAGAGATTTTTTACAGGGTATAACAACGTTTGACAGCACAGCAATTTTCAATAAGAGGCTTTGCACGACCTACGAGTAAAATCTAGGTTTCTACAAAGTGCGTCCTTAGGGACTTCCTCAGATCGGAAACCAAGCTCGTAGGTACCGTCCTCAGTGCTAGCATTTATTTTATAAAATATATTACAAGACATTGTAGGACACCAGTGTGGACTGGAATAACGCCAGTTTACTGCTTGTTAGCTTTTAAATTATACGTTTAGACACAGATATCATATTATTCATTGCGTTATAAGTCTATGATATTATTCTTATGGTTTTTGTTATGTTTTGTATCTATTTAGATTTATATAGGTCGTTGGGACCTGCTGTGGTTGATTTACTTCAATTTTATAACAATAGTGTCATATTATATTGGGATTTTAATACAAAATATATTTTAATCGGTCTGGATTTTTTATGACAACACAATATATTTTTTTGATGACAAGTGTTGTGTAAGAATTTTGTTTAATTGGTTTAAAATTTATTTCGACTATTTTCAGCGTATCTTTTTAAATAATATTTTGTTCATCAAATAAGAAATGGAACAAGGATTTATAAGAAACGATTTGCGCTACTTTTGTCACGAGTTGAATTAGATAAAAAACATTATAGTAAAATAAAAGTAAGCGTTGTAAGCACTTGAGTATAAAAGACAATTAATACTGCAGGTTTTTCCCTCCTTACTGTAGTTCTCTGTCTAGAAACTATTACAATGCAGCCTACTTACCTTCTTGTCCTACTTACGAGCAGCCGTTTCCTTCCCCTATCTATATCGCCATCTCGGAAACAGTATTCAGAAACAGAGAAGCTTTAAAGGTTTTATGTTCATTGTAGGGAAATAAGAATTTGTTGCTTTCATCCCATTTTCTTATTTTGTCGCACACTTACACCAAATTTTAAATACACAAATGCTGCAATCGTAGACCAGTAGAAAATCAATTTTGTTTCGCCTAGATATGCCCACAGGACATTCCAGGGATTAAATAAAGCTCCGGTGCGTTCTTTTGAGATCCCGGAGCCTTCCTATATGCGCTGGAAGGCTGTCGAGGGGGTTTTAGTGAGTAA